>CM048819.1:17108127-17193127 GCA_026586065.1 Dioscorea zingiberensis | reverse complement strand
CAAATATAGTAAAAGAAACCTCCAAGAGAGGAGGCAGGAGAGAGTCCCCAAACATCAGAATGCACAAGATCAAATGAGGCAACTGAAAAAGACTCACTAGAAGAAAAAGGAAGGACCATGTGTTTGGCTAACCTACAACCCATACATGTAGATAAAGAACTCAAAGAAACAAAACCAAGACTTACTGAACTGGTCAATAATTTCATGTGATCACTAGAAAAATGACCCAAACGACAATGCCAATAGTGTGAAGAACATATAGAGGCAGTTGTATCAAAAGCAGATGTGGAAACAAAAGTAGATACGGGTAGGCGAAGATGATCCAGATGATAAAGACTGCTAACTCTATACCTGATCCCAATCCTTTGGCCTATAAGATGGTCCTATATAGCACAAGCAGAAGAGAAAAATGTAATAGTCAAACCATAGTCAGTAAGCTAGCTAACAGAAAGAAGATTTAAGGTGAGGCTAGGAACATGATGAACTGTGGGAAGGTCAAATGAAGTGGAGTGAAAACGACCATACTATATGACAGGAAAAAGTGTATGATCAGCAGTGTGAACAATGAATGAGGGATGGATAGGACAAAGGTCAACTAGGTGAAGGACAACTAATGTCATATTATGAGTAGTATCCAAGATCCATGAGGAGGAAGGCATACCAGAGGCAGTAGGAATAACATAGGGGAAACTGGACTGCATCACGCACTCCATAGCATGCATCTACTCAGTGAGCTAATACATTTGAGAAGCAAGGTCGGAAGTAGAGTTAGAAGCGAAAGCCTCGGCAGAAGCTGCATAAGGAGAATGTGAAGCACCACAAGAGCGCTATTGGGAATGCAATTAGGAACGCTGTGGTTGTCACCGCTAAAGCTTGGGACACTGAACCTCATATGCCCTAGCCTCTTGCAGTAGTGGCACAAAAACTGAGGCAAGAGATGAGGTCTGGTGAGTGGATGGAGCGAATATGACAAAAGGAGCTCGTAGAGCAGGAAGTACACGTATCCCATGGTGATGTGAAGCAACCATAGCAAGAACTGTGTCAACTAAAGAAGATCAAGATGTTGATAGAGTGCCCAACTTGGTCTCCTCAGAAATGACACTGTGTACCACATCATCAAACGAGGATACATGCTCCCGATTAAGCTACTAACTGCGAACTGACTCAAAATCAAGACGAAGGCGTATCAGAGACTCAAAGGTTCATTGTATCCGCCGAGATCGTGCACAAGTATGGCAACATGTACAATGTAGGCAAATGGGAGGCTCTAAAGAGTCAAAAACACGCCAAAGAGACCGCAGCTCGGTGACGTACTCCTAGAATAATCACTCATGGTGTTGAATGTGAACAATATCCTGCAAAATAGCAAACTGAAGAGCAAAACTTTACTGCTTAAACATTAGGCGCAAGTGCTTCCACATCTCACAAGTTGTGGCAAGATGCCATATCCATTCGAACATCAAGCTTACATGACTAACAGATAACGACCATAGCTCATGATCAATAACATACCAAGCACAATGATTAGAAGAAACAGAAATGTTGGAGACAGAGCTATCAGAACTAAAAGTGGAAGACTCAAAGGGTGACGGAGATATACCATCAACATGCCCAAACAAATCGAATTTAAGAAGAATGACTCTAATAGTGGTGAGCCACTCTTTGTATTGGCTTCATTCAACTTGACATTAACTAGGGTGAGAAAGCTAGGAGTAGGAGAAGAGGAAGACAGCATAAAACTCCAGCTCCCTACCAAATGGAAAAATCCAAATAGTCCCTTTTATCCTTCACCAAAACACCTAAAAGAGCAAATGGAACCTCCTAATATTCAAGAGATCAAAGTCAACCTACAAAGCACTCCACTATCTCCATAGTGCAATCAAATTTCAAGAACCACAATAATTTCTAGGAATTCTTCAATTTCAGTCATAAAAACAACCCCCATAAAATCATGACAGCATGATCCTCTTTAATGAGTCAACCCCTAATGAAAGCATCACCAAAACAGCTACCGTAATAAATTAAGGCACACAAACTATCACAGTACAACAGGATCCTAATATTGATCTTAAGAAAAACACAATGTCTTCAACCCAACGTCTTCAACCCCAGAACAAATTGAGGCACGCAAACGTTCATAGAACAACAGGATCCTAATGTTGATCTTGAGAAAACAAAACATCTTCAACCCAACAAGAGCTCCCCAATCTATACCCTAGCGCCCAAATTGCCGCTTCTCCGTCAAGATCTTGAAGATCACTACTCCAAGGAGGGAAAGACTGAAGATCTCCAAGGATCGGGACGGAGTTGAAGTCAAAGTCAAGGAAGTTCGTCGGTGCTGAGGACGGCCGCTCGACGCTGACAGTCGCAAACCTCACGTCGACGACACGCGATAGATTGAGAGGAAATCACTGCCAAAGGTCTTAATTGATACCATAATAGAAGAGAAAATGAGGATATGTGGAAGAGCAACTTGTATTAGTGCAATGGACCAAGTATATATACAAAGTCTAAGTATGAGGCTCACACATGAACATATGATATCTAAGACTATAGACTAATAATATATGTGTATGTAGCATTGTATAATGTGGAAGCCTATCATAGGGGAAATATGCCAACATTGGAGGCTAGAAGCTTCCCGGGTGGAAGTGAAGTTAGTCCTCCCAAACAATCACAAGACAATATGTTCCATTAATACATATGAGAATTTCTTACAAAGGTGCAACATATATCATACAGTCAAGAAGAATGTGGTGGATATAATCATTGAGCATGGTGGTGTGGCAACAAAAGCCTGGCTAACCCTCATCACAACCCTCGTATATAAAGCTTCATTTTTTTTTACCTTTGGTAATTATTGTACCGTACAATAATGTTGCTTTGCCTATGGAAGTCTATGCTGTATATGTTTACCTATGATTATAATAGTGCTTATTATTTCCTGTCTCTATGAATTTTTGGGGGTTCTATTTATTTTTCACAATTTTGATTCACTTTTCAAGGTTGTTATTCATTTTTTCTACTAACTATCCTAAACAATAGGGACCCATTCTCCCAGAGCGCTTCCATCAAACCAAACCCAATGATATTGATAAGTGTTTAAATGTGCATAATTTTCTATTATATTCATGTATACTTTGCATGTTATTTGGTGAAAACACAACCCACTTGTACTTAATTAGTGATAGTTTTTTATGAACATGGCATAATGAAGGTGTTTCAAAAGAAAGGGGACTTTCGAGGGTATTTTAAGGGCCAAAACGTTGAAGTTCGGAGCTAAAACGGACCCACAAATGCCCCCATACAGTATGGACAAATCCCTCAAGGTTTATAGACCAAAACAAGGATTTCTGAGAGGCATACGAGCAACCCCATAAGGGCATATATGCCCGTATGCTATAGTACTTTCATCCAGATTCTCCAGAGAGATATATAGGGTAGGCCATATGGGGATATATGCCCGTATGTTACAGCGTTCTCAGCCGCTATAGTATTTTCAGAAGACCATACGGGCTAGGCATATAACCAAAATGGGGAGCCCATATGGACCATCTCTAGGCTCAATTTTATACTCAGTTGGATCCACATGGATGCGACACTTGTCATATGTTTTTCAGTGATTTTAAACCCTATGAATACTGACTTTTAGTGTTAAGAAAAGCATCTTGGACTATCTTTGGAGATCTTTGACGGCGAGACTCGAAGGGAGAAAACTTCATCGAAGATCCTTACACCAAAGCCACGAATAGTGGATGGAAGATCGTTTATATTTATTTTCACTATTATCCCTCCACTTATCTTTGTATTTGATTTGTGTTCCCTTTCTATGGGGAACTAACTTTTTAAGTGTTTGGGTATGATGAACCCTCAGATTAACTTTCATCTTTGACAATGATTTTTAATAGTTATTAGTTGTTTTGGTTTTGAGATCTATTGAGTGTTCTTTTATTGAAATAGTTTTCTACGTTGCGACAACCGAGAATTCTATTCTGATTCTTATGGGGGAAGAAGCGAATGCCTCCCCGTGTGTAGATCTACCTCAATAGAGGGAGTTGTGAGTACGCCTAGAGATAGGGTATTAAGGAGAGTGACTCTTTTAAATGTCTTATTCCTATAACTCTTCTAAGATTTAGGTTCCCCAAAGTGTTAATGCAATGAGGCTATTAGGTATTGATCACCTCAAGAGAGGGATTTTATACACTTTAGGAACACTTGGTCCAAAACAGCGCAACAATTAATATTTATATCATTTTCTATATCTTTATAAAATCTTGAGGGGGATTCATAGCTTGAGCACCCCTTTTTATGATAGATTTCTCCCAAAAGTCAATACCGTCGTTAGTGAGTTTTAGCACTTAGATTAGTTTAGTTTCCTTTCCCATCCACACAATTTCTGTTAGGCTAGATAATAGAACTATAGCTAGTACTAGTATTTCTTAGTCCCTGTCGGTTCGACATCCTACTCCTTGGAGTATAGTTTATTAATTGATAGACTTGTACACATGCGGAATGCACTCATCAGATATCATCATAGACATGTGGAAAGCCCATATCCATAACAAACCATTTAGAATTAGATTATATGGTAATCAGGGAAGTTGGCCAAAAATTTCCAAATACTGAACATTTCAGGGCAGCGTTATAAACCTTTGTTATTAAGTAGAATTTTAATTGTAGCGATATACAAAACCACATACTAGAGGTTGATATTTCCAATCCGTAATAACGACAAACCGATAGACAACTCACAAGAGCTTTTTATGAACCACCTTTAATAAAGAAAAGGGAAGGCAACCCTTGACGGAGGAGAATCAAATTGTAAGCATTTAATGTTAGACCACTTCATTGTAGTCGATGTCATGAAGTTGGTCATAATAGAAAAACTTGTAATATTGCTAGTCAAGATAGTAAGAGTGACTCTTCAAGTGTGCCTGCCTTTCACGAAACTGCCAACAAGGAGGGCGGGCGTAGACAACTGAAGTGAATGTATATGTATAGGTTCATCCTTTTTGGTTCATTGTGATTCTATCGGTTTGTAATACTTGAGTCTTGAATACTCTATTTTGGTATTGATAAACGTCCAATAAATAGTTTAGATTAATTTTCACTATATGAGAAGATACTGTGGATTTAAACACTTTAGCAAATTTTAAATAGAAACTCCAAATACTAAATAGTTAAAGTGAATATTAAAGATTTTTACTCAAATTTACATAGAAACCATGCAAAATAAGCATTAAAGCGAATATTAAACACTTCGGCTGAAATTTACACAGAAACTAAGAAAAATAAACACTTTAATTTCTTTGAATTTTATATATTCACATACAGTTATAAATGGAACGCTTTATATATTTGTATCATCGAACAAGTGATTATATACACTTTCTCATGGAAGTAAATAAAAGAGAACAAAAAATGATTGTATCATCATATAGTAAACAATACCCAAGGTTTTCAAAATCAATTTATGCAATCATCAATGAATCTTTTAGAGTACCGATAATTTGAGCATGTCTAACTAAATTTGTTTGACACATCCCATCCATATATCACACCAATTGTTGTGGCCAATCCGTAAAGTGCTTCATAGGGTATGCGTTACTCCCTTTAACGCCAAGAATAGTCAAGAGGTAATGTTTGCACAGTTCACGCTGCAAAAACATGTTATACTTAGTTGTAGTCAACGAACTCTGGAAATTTGTAAGAATCTCTTAACATAGCAACTGTATTATCGTCATATATGATGAGTGCATAAATCTACATATTTTTCATCTCTTGATTACATGTACCGTGCATATCTTTTTCCGTGGTTTCTTCCATTTTCGTGCTCTGTTGGGTTGTTTTGTGTGGTTGGACAGATATTTGGACACTCAAGAGAAAAGAAGCAATTTATGGAGCTATTCGGAGCAAAAAAGGCTGAAACAAAGAGTAACACTGTCACGCCCCGACCCGGATCTCAGGTCTCGGGCAGGTGCATAGATCGGCCGTACCCAGGTGGAGGTGCACCTCACTGAGATACAAGGCCTATTAAATCACAACATACCACAGATAATCACCAAATAACATAAGCAATTGACTTAGAGTATTCAACGGAAATCAATAAGGGTTCAAGTATCCTAAAAAAAAAGGTCTAGGCCCTACGAGGGTCCTACAAATAAAGTCTCGCACACAAAGAAAACATGAGGTCCCCGAACCTCTGCAAAGATCACCCCAATCTCCCGTGCAGCTCCTGAGTCCGAGTCACCTACTCCTCAAGATCTGAAAAAAAAAACAGAAGGAAACAAGTGGATGAGCTTTTGAATGGAAAGCCCAGTAAGTACCCCGGAGGGATCGCAATGAAAACATACTCAACATGATAGTAGATAGGTCAAGGAAAAAAGACATATCAAACAATCATCAAGAACAACCACAAGGAATCGAAGCAAGTGGGGACGCGCCCCGCCCTATAAACACAACAATAGCCCTCAGGCTCTGGAAGAGAATAAATAGAAGAACCTAGTAAGTATCCCCCGGTCAACACCATCAGCCTCAGTTGGAAACGACCCTCCAGTCGTGAGTTGGTAGTGACAACTCTCTTACATGTCGACACAGTCAGCGAATCAACCCCACTAACGAGCTGGACAACCAGAGTATCCTCCCTATGGTATGGAAAGCCAAAACGCCAGGTGTCCTCCGCCCTAGATGTTCCACGGTGGAGCCCCCATGCTCCACTGATCCGGGTGGAAGGAATCACAAGAACTGAACTCAGCTAACGCACACCTATCCAACCCGTCCACAAGTATCACGTGTCCCTATGATAAAGTGTCGATCAACAGATGGCTATGCTCAGCGAGTACGCATACTCAGCCGATGCACACCTGCCGAGCCTGCGCACGAGCACCATAAGTCTACAAGGTCTTGTCCCGATACACGGGTGGGTATACTCAACGAGCAAGAACATACAACAACGAATACAAACATCCAATAACTCAATGTACATACACCCAACATGGGAACAATAAACTGATAATGTATGTGCATGAAATCAACGAAATAGTAACAACCAAAGACATCATGAAACATGCATAAGCATATCACCTACACACAGAGATCCAAGACATCGAGGAAATGTGCACAAGCGCAAAATGAAGAAGCATTGAAGCAAGAACATACCAATCAAGACAACAACAAAGCTAATAAACACTCCGTAGAGTGGGTATTAGGCAAATATAACTTACTTCTACAAGGACGTCTAGAATCACGCAAGACTCCCTCGATATCTCTTAGCAAATCCTTCACCGAATTATATCCCAATTCTCTCATCATATCCCCATTTATATATATGAGAGTATCCTATTCTTAAATTTTAAATTCGAGATAGAGATAAATCATAATCGGTTTGTAATTTATCTCTATGGGATAAATCTTTATCTAATTCGAGTTCAGATTTTTGAACCTTAATTATATAAAATCTATATTTGAGACAAAGATCAATTATAAATGATTTATAATAATATATAGGAGATAAGTCTAATTCAACTCAAATATTATCTCCCAATCGATTTACAATCCCAATTGTAAATTATTTCTACTAGATAATCCTGATTCAACTCAAATACTTAATTCTAATCACATCACAATTCATATTTTAGATATAAATTTTATAGTTCTCTATTTTATCTCATATTATTTCCAACATGGTTAACCGAAGTTGGATGGTATGATGAATGAGACCACATGTTGGTTTCGTAAAATCCTCTGTGCCACAACCCTTATCTTGATTTAAAATTAATCCAAGATCGAGGACTTAACTAGCTCACCACATGATTAGGGGACATTTAGAGATTTAAATAATATTATAAATTTTACGAGTTTTACAATCCTCTGCCCTTATAGAAATTTCATCCCCAAAATTTATATTTAGTCCCTAAAATCTCACCTAGTAACAAACAACTCTGGGTACTACTTCATCATATCTTTTTCACGTTCCTATATCGCTTCTCGATCAAAATAATTGTTCCATCTCACCTTGACAAAAGGAATAGCCTGGTCAACTGCTGTTCCTTGCGATCTAAAATCTCCACACGACGTTCCTCATAGGACATATCCTAGTGAATTTCCATCAGAATCTGGGGACCAAGTGAGATGGATTGTAGAGGCATTTCTTCAGCATGGAGATATGAAACGCATCATGGACCTAAACCAGGTCCGGGGGTAGAGCTAATCTGTAAGCCACAGCTCCTACCCGCTTAAGGATCTCGAAGGGTCCAATGTAGCATGGTGCAAGCTTCCCACGCCTCCTAAACCTCACAACTTCTTTCATTGGTGACACCTTCAAGAATACTGTATCACCAACCTGGAACTCCAGTTCAAAGCAACGTTGATCGGCATAGCTTTTCTAGCGACTCTGAATGGCCTTCAACCTTCCTGGATCATCCTGACCTGATCCTCTGTTTGTCAAACAAACTCGGGTTCCTCGAGCTTTCGCTCGCCCACATCTCCCCAACATATAGGCATTCGGTACTTCCTCCCATAAAGTACATCATAAGGTGCCATCTGTATGCTTGCCTGGTAAAGTTTGTTGTAGGCGAACTCTGCTAGACTCAGGCATTTGTACCACGCGCCTATGCAAGATGAGTGTCCAAGGCTGTGTGCAAGCTCTCCTAGAATCTTGAGACAAATCTTGTGTCTCGATCAAAGGTGATCAACACCGGTACCCCATGTAATCGAACTATCTCATGTATGTATAGCCACACCAACTACCTCAATGTGGCACCTGTCCTCAAAGGTATAAAATGGTCCAACTTAGTCAGTCGATCCACTATTACCTAAACCGACTCATGCCCCTTCTGGGTCCGAGGTAGCCCTATTACAAAGTCCATGATGATGTGCTCCCACTTCCACTCTGGAATGGGTATGGGCTACAACTTCCCAACTGGCTTCTAATGCTCTGCCTTTACCAACTGACAGGTAAGGCATTGGTCACAAACTCTGCGACCTCCCGCTTCCTGCCTTTCCACCATAAGTTGTCCTTCAACGCTCTGTACATCTTAGTGCCTCTGGGATAGATTGCATAACTCGAGTAATGAGCCTCCTCTAGGATCTCCTTCTTCAACTTTGAGACATTGGGTATGCAGACTCGACTATCGTACCTAAGTGTACTATCCTTATGGATTCGAAATCGTGTCTGTACACCCTGCTCAACCTGACCCTGAATCTCTGATGGGTGATGTGTAAATATGCTCATTTAATTTGAACGCTTATCAATCTCCTCCAAATATGGGTCCTGCCTCTAGGTATCCTGGATCCTCATCAATACAGTGGGTAATATACACAAATTGGCCAAGCTGACCTGCATGTCTAGTAATATGATCTCTATCTCCAATCTCCTCATATCCTCTAACAAAGGCCTCTGCGAAATCAAAAGTGCGACGACTCCATAGCTGGACTTACTGCTCACTACATCTGCCACCAAGTTATCCTTGCCCGGGTCGTAATGGATACTCAGCTTATAATCCTTGATCAACTCCAACCATCGCCGTTGTCTCATATTCAACTCCTTCTGAGTGAAGATGTGCTTGAGGCTCTTGTGATCGGTATAAATCTCACATGGTACACCGTAGAGGAAATGTCGCCAGATCTTTAGTACAAACACGATTGCTGTAAGCTCCAGATCATGTGTGTGGTAGTTTCCTCATATTGCTTCAACTATCGTGACGCATAGGCAATGACTCGCCCGTCCTGCATCAGAACACATCCCAAGCCAGTTTTACAGGCATTACTGTAAATTGTGTACCAGCGTCCACTCTGTGGCAAGGCAAGAACTGGTGAGGATACTAGCCTTTGCTGAAACTCCAGGAAGCTCTTCTTGCATAACTCCGTAGAAACAAATCGAGCGCCCTTCCTGGTCAATCTCGTTAGGGGCGATACCAATCGGGAGAAGCCATCAACAAACCTCTGATAGTACTAGGCTAATCCCAACTAACGGTGGTCGGTCTCTTCTAATCGACTACTGCCTTTATCTTCTTGGGGTCTGCTGATACTCCAATACCACGGATAACATGCCCTAAGAACGCTCACTATCCAACCAGAACTCATACTTGGAGAACTTAGCATACAGCTGGCGCTACCGCAAAGTTTCCAATACAATCCTCGAGTAATCCATGTGTACATGGTGACTACTAGAGTAAATCAAGATGTCGTCGATGAAAACTACTACGAACCGGTCCATATATTGTCGAAAGACCTGGTTCATAAAATACATGAACACTACCAGGGTATTAGTAAGCCCAAACAGCATAACCAGAAATTCGTAGTGCCCATATCTGGTCCGAAAGGCACACTTCGGGATGTCCTCCTCTCTGATCCGTACCTGATGGTACCCGGATCTCAAGTCGATTTTAGAGAACACTTGTACTCCCTGCAGCTGGTCCAATAGGTCATCGATTTTTGGCAACGGGTACTTATTCTTGACCGTCACCTTACTTTGCTACCCGCCCCATTCAATGGGTTTCCAACTCTGACGTCGTATGGTGCAGCAAGACTCTTGCGGTAATCCCGGGCCCTACTCACCCTCCGGGGTCTTCTTAAATCCGCCTCCATTTGTCTCTGGAATATCAACTCTAAAATATGCTCCAGACTGTCAACGCCCTAGTGGATCACATCTAGGGATCGTTGAATATCAAGTCCTTCCTGTCTCGCCACTTGTTTGGTCTGGGGTCGGTCAGACTCAAATGCTCGTTGGTCCTCTATCCTCGGCGGTGTGGAGTTCTCCTGTACGAATTCCTTGTCCTCTGAAAATGACACCGCCTGAATATAACGACAACCTTGGTACCCAACTCATACCATGTCCACTACTAGATAATCAAGTGTCAATTTAATATCCCTAGGGCCTGGCCTACTAACACCAGCAGTTAGATATTATCCCACGAGTTAGTAAGAATCAAGTAGATTGCAGGGAGGGTGGCCAAAGGACCAAAGCAATTTGAGAATTAATCCCGGAATTCAAGGAAAGTTTTACTAGTTCAACGGAAAACAATGGTAGTCCACTAGTCGAATTGAATAGACTTGAGGAACCCTAGAATTTTCCAAATTCAGAATTTTTTGACCAAAAATTGGGAAAATTTTAAACTTGTTAAAATAAAATTTCAAATCAATTCAAACATGTAGCCAAAATCCTAGGAGGAATCATAATCAAATTGTGCCTTAAATAGGCAGATCAAATTTTTACCAAAAATGGAAAACAAAAAAAGAATGAAATTGAAGTTATGACGGGGAAAACAAGTGATTTTAGGGTGAAGATGATGTCCACCTAGCATAGCTGGCAAACCCCACATGTGCGCCAAGACCAACTTTCTGAATTGGGGTTGAATACGTGAATCCAATATCGGTAGCCAAAGTTATGAAAAAAAATACCAAACCACACCTAAAACCCGCCCCCAATACATACCCGGCTCAATCACTTCCCATCTTTACATCAATTTGCCACCTCATAATATACCAAAGCCTACATGGTCAAGTCAAACAGCTCTACATCGTTTCATCTACCCAACCCAACTCTCAGTTCTACCTACTTGGCTAAGTCACTAGGGCAACTAGGGTGTCCTTAACCTATGCGCTCTGATACCACTTTAATCTGTCACGCCCAGACCCAAATCTCAGGTCTCAAGCACGTGCACAGATCGGTCGTACCTAGGTAGAGGCCTGCCTCACTCGGATACAAGGCCAAAGTAAATCACAACATACCATAGATAATCACCAAATAACATAATCAATTGACTCAGAGTGTTTTGCGGAAATCAATAAGGGTTCAAGTATCCTAAAAAAAAGGTCTAGGCCATACAAGGGTCCCACAAATAATGTCTCACACACAAAGAAAAAGTAAGGAACTCGAACCTCTGCAAAGATCACCTAAATCTCCAGCGCAACTCCTGAGTTCGAGTCACCTACTCATCAAGATCTGAAAAAGAAACAGAAGGAAACAAGTGGATGAGCTTTCGAATGGAATGCCTAGTAAGTACCCCGCAGGGATCGTAATGAAAATATACTCAACATAATAGTATATAGGTCAAGGAAAAAAGACATATCAAACAATCATCAAGAACAACCATAAGGAATCCAAGCAAGTGGGGACCGCGCCCCGCCCTATTAACACAACAACAACCCTCAGGCTCTGGAAGAGAATTCATAGAAGAACCTAGCAAGTATCTCCCGATCAGCACCATTAGCCTCAGCTAAAAATGACTCTCCAATAGAGAGTCGGTAGCACCACATCTCATACGTGTTGACACGGTCAGCGAATCAACCCCACTGACGGGCTGGACAACCAGAGTATCCTTCCTATGATATGGAAAGCCAGAATGCCAGTGTGTCCTCAGCCCAGGATGTTCCGCGATGGAGCTCCCCCGCTCCACTAATACTTGCGGAAGGAATCACAAGAACTGAACTTAACTAACGCACACCTACCCAGCCCGTCCACAAGTATCACGTGTCCCTATAATCAAGTGTCGGTCAACAGGTGGCTATGCTAAGCCAGTACGCATACTTAGCTGACGCACACTTGCCCAGCATGTGCACGAGCACCACAAGTTTCCTCGGTCTTGTCCTGGTCCACGGGTGGGTATACTCAGAGAGCAAGAGCATACAACAATGGATACAAACATCCAATAACTCAATGCACATACACCCAACATAAGAACAATAAAATGATAATGTATGTGCATGAAATCAACGAAATAGGAACAACTAAAGCATGGACGGATGTAGAGTGAGGGTGGTGGGGGCAGCTGCCCCCACTCAATTTTAAGAAATGATGAAATAATATTTAAATTTTTTTTGACTTTTTTCAATGTGCCCCCATTAAAATCAGAAAATGAAATCTATACGAAAGCAATTAAAACATTATCTAAGGACTTATATGAAGAAATTGATTTTAATGAAATAATATTTAATTATTTTTTTTTACTATTTCAATTTGCCCACACTAACTATACAAAAGCAATTAAAAAAAATTTCTAAGAATTTATATGAAGAAATTGATTTTAAAAAGTTTATTTCCCTTACCTTTCTCAATTCTTATTTTCTAACCCTGTCACCCGCAGACTACGAGTGTGAGTTTGCCCACTTCTCAAATTCTCAATTTCTCTGGCTCTCAAGTATGTATTTTTTTGAAATTTTTCATGTTTTTTTTGCATTAGTTCTCTGAATGTATGCTTCTAGTTTTTACCCATCATTTGTTGGTTATATGATGAAAGCTTATTAGGATATTTGGGTTTTTCATTTTTTTTCCACCCATATAGGTTTTCCTTCTTGAGCAACTGAATGAGAGATTTTTGGATGAACGATTGTTTCATTACTTATATAGAAAAAGATATATTTTGTAGTATTGATAATGAAAAAATCATGCATCGTTTTCAAACTATGAAAACACGCAGAGAGAAATTATAATATGTTACTCTTATATGACAAATTTTTGATGAATTTGTGTTTCATTATATTTTTTTTAATATTTAATATTAGTTGCGCCCCCCCCCCCCCCCCCCCCCCTGAATAAAAATCCTAAATCCGTCCCTGAACTAAAGACATCATGAAACATGCATAAGCCTATCACCAACACACAAAGATCAAAGGCATCAAGGAAATGTGCATAAGCGCAAAATCAAGAAGCATTGAAGCAAGAACATACAAAACAAGATAACAGGAAAACCAATAAACACTATATAGAGTGGGTATTAGGCAGATATAACTTACTTCTATCAAGGACGTCTGGAATCACACAAGACTCCCTCCTACTCTACACTGATATCTCTTAGTAAATCCTTCACCAAATTGTATCCCAATTCTCTCATCATATCCCTCTTTATATAGATGAGAGTATTCTATTCTTACTCAAATTTTAAATTTGAGATTGAGATGAATCATCATCGGTTTGTAATTTATCTATATGGGATAAATCTTCATCCAATTCGAGTTCAGATTTTTGAACCTTAATTATATAAAATCTATATCTAAGATAAAGATCAATTATAAACGATTTATAATAATCTACGAGAGATAAGTCTAATTCAACTCGAATATTATCTCCCAATCAATTTACAATGCCTATTGTAAATTATTTCTACTAGATAATCCTGATTCAACTCAAATACTGAATTCTAATCACATCACAATTCATATTTGAGATATAAATTTTATAGTTCTTTATTTTATCTCATATCAATCCCTACAAGGTTAACCCAAGTTGGATGGTATGATGAATTAGACCACATGTTGGTTTCATAAAATCTTATTTGCGCCTCAACCCTTATCTTGATTTAAAATTAATCCAAGATCGGGGACTTAACTAGCTTACCACAGAATTAGGGGACATTTAGAGATTTAATAATATTTTAAATTTTACGGGTTTTAGAGACACGGTCATCCACACGGACGTGTCCATGGGCGTGTGGATTCAAACGAAGACAACTTTGAGATCGCGCTTGATTTTCAATGACACAGGCATGTATGAGATGACACTGTCGTGTGCAAGACCGTGTACTTGGCGAAAACCACGTTTTCAGAAGAATCCAGAAAGATGCACGTTCACTTACACACCCTCAGACACGGTCGTGTGACGTAAAATCAAAGTCTATAAAAGGTCGTTGGATTTATTTTGTGAGGGGAATTTTGGTATATCTTCGGACTAACAGTTAGGGTTTTGGAGAGAGGCTGAAGACGGAGGAGACATCAGGCCATGAAGTTTATGGTTATGATCATGTTTTGCTCCTTATTTTTTGTGATATTTATTTCTAGTATAAGAGGCTAAACCTTCTGTGGTGCCTCGAGTCCTTGAACTTTAGGATGAACTTGTGACATTTTACTATTTTTAATACTAGGTTTCCTTTTTGATTATTTCTGTGAATTATCTGTGTGTGCTGAATTCTTGTGGTTTGTTAGTGTGAAAGCGCCGACTACATAATTTGAATTGGTTGATGCATAACGAGAAATCCCAGTCAAGCTAGATCCAATTATAGATATTAGGGGGGGGGGGGGGCACACACTGAGAGATCGGGTGTTTTCGCCGTGTTGTTAACACAGCACCAACTCACTCTCTGGATTATTGTAAAACCTAATAATGGGAACCACAGAACCTATGCTAATCATTAGTATAATACAGTCGTACGATGAAGTAATTGTATGGGACTAGGGTTTGCTTGCCATGAGATCGGGACCAAACTAATTTAGTGTTCTCTATGGTCCTGAAATACATAAACTAGGTAGCCAGTATTAGAAAATTAGTTACAAGGGATTCCTGGGGGGATAGTAATCCAGGGTGCCATACTCTCTACACTGATAAACTCTAGATGGCCAACTGTTAAGCGTAGTCTCTTAGATTTCTTTAGTTGGGATTAGATCATCATCTACCCTTTTTAGGTTAGGTAATAGAGTTCTTGTTAGTACTAGTTGCAGGTCCATCTGGATTCGACTGCCCTACCTTCCAAGGTACTTTACTATTTAAGAGACCTCGTGCACTTACGGGCTAGCAACACATCAATATGCGTTGCTTAGAACATAGGAGTAATGAGAATATTCATGTTTCTTCCGGTCAAAGATGACAAGGTGGAAATATTTGTTCATTATGATTGACATTAATAAAATATTCATAGTATGAAACTCTTCTAGAGCACATCTAATCATCTTGTCTAGACCATTTCTAAAGTGATCCATGCTTGAGAGGCCCAATGACAAATGGCCTCACAATAGTCACCGGTCGTTTGTATGGGTACGACTTCCTTTTCAAGAAGTCAATGAGTATCAAAGAGAAGACGTCCATAATGTCGTCAGGGAGCATCATCCCTCGATAATCATATAGAGTTGGTCTCGGGTTGCATAATTCAATTCATTTTTCCATATGACCATCTTGTCAAAGGGAATCAATGACGTGAGGTGTCAGTAGTAAACACTATCCACAAATAATAAACAACTACTAATAAAACTAAGCCAAGAAAAAAACAATTATAAATGCTTTCTCAGATAAATAACACTAAGTGTAAAATAATAAACATTATTAGAAAATAATAAATACTTTCATGGCAGTAATAAACTCTTTTCCATCTAGAAAATCAACTTTTTGATAAACTTCAATGCTTCTTACTTGTCTGGCCAAGAGTTTAGAAACATTGACAATGTGGCCTTCTCCTTTTTCGGTATGAAACAACTGGATAGAAAGGTTGTATCAACTATCGGTTCGGGACCATCATTGATGTCGATGGCGGTGTCCTTAGTATTTTTACATTTCCACCATCAATGATGACAAATGATTCTTGACTCCTTATGTTTTTCAAGGATTCCAAGATGCTCCTAACCTTGGTGTCTGTTTCATCTTATGGGCCCGCAATTCTCATCTTATGAGCTATCCTCTTGAACTTTTACCCCGACGTTGTAGTTGGTTGTTGCAGAGGAAGAGCAAATTCTTCCATCCTTCTAGCGATTTTTCGGTTGAATAGTTACTTGATTCACATTAATCTTTACAGAGAGAACTTTGGCCGGTGATCGAAGTACCTTTAGCTTATTGATAATAAATGTCAGTTGACTGTCGTCGGCTCTCTTGCGAAGCTCTTTAAGCCAACAGTTTTCAAGGATACTACCTCCTCGTGTTCCTTTTTCTCCTTTTTCTTCCTCTTGTCCTCCTTCTTCAACATGGGTGGGCTCGTTAGGGAGGAATTCAAACTGATCCTTCTTGGTGCTGTGCTAGGTAGGTATGCTTGCATCAATTGGATCAATTAAATCTTGATTGTATTTGAAGAAGTAAGATGGGAGAATTGGACTGCAAAATAATACAAAATAAACACTTCACCAAAAACAATACACACTTAATCAAAATAATAAATATTTAAGCCAGATAGTAAACACTTTGCATAATAATAAAGACTTGACCAATATAATAAACAGTTAAGCTAAATATTACACAATTTACCTACATAATAAACACTTCATTGAAATAATAACCATTTTGCTAAAATATATCTAACAAAAGTATTTGGGGATGCAGTACTTACCTCCTTTCCATCAAATGACTTCAACAACTCTTAAAAGGACTTTAGCTTCTTGAAGCTATTCTCATCGTAAGACATGATGCATGGTGGATTCCGAAAGCATGTTTTCCTTCTCATCCCTTTACCTTGTAAAGCCAAAGATTTAGTGTGAGGACACAACCTCGCACGTAGCCTGCTGATGAGAAATTCACGGTGATTGAATCCTTCACTGAGTGGCTTCACGCAAGCGGCTACGGAGGGGATATCCTCCACCAACCACCTTTTGGTCACCTATGACCACACATAGTCCCTGAGTGTGAAAAAGTTGCTGACATATAAGATGATCCATTGTGGCACTGCGCAGGAAATGGTTATGAACAAAAATGAGCCAAGAAAGTATACAACTAACATCTTGGTAAAGGTTTCTTCCTTAGCTTCGCCCTTCTCAATGAGTTCAAAAAGTGCCTTCTGAATAGTATAACGATCTTTGTGGGTTGCCCTTCTAATGAACATTTCCTTGAACTACATCCTTATTGGCTTCCTCTTCAAGTTGATCCCAACACTATCCTAATGATTTAATGGTTCCGTATATATATGTCGTAAATGTGTATTTGTATTAGAAATTTTATGAAATATAAATTTTATTTATTAAAATATTTTATAATTATAATTATTATTTTAAAGAATTATAAAACAAAATAAGCTATAAATGAATTTTTAATTTCAAGCTAAGTCGAGCTAGACTTGAGTTTGAAATTTAATTGATTCAATTTTAATTTCGAGTTAAATAAATCCTAGCTTGAAATTTTATCCAAACAAACCCATTCAAGCTAGTTTTGAGCTTGAGCTTAAGCTAACCAATTTCGAATGGAGATCAAGCTAGGTTTAACTCAATCAAGCTCAGTCTCTTTATTGCCCTTTGTGTCACTAATAATTTGTAATTAGTTTGAATCTTTTATAAAATTGAAATGAAAATAGAATAAAATTTTATGTAAATAATTAGGTTATTTGTAATTATGTTCATCGAATAAGCATGAAGAGAATCAAAAAGCTCTATCAAGAGAATCAAAATGCTAACCATAAAAAGCTTTATCTTATATGTCAAGAAAAATATTAGTAATTGTAATAAATGTTTTTTTTTTTGCAATTTTGGTAAAGATATCAAGTGTTTGATCATGATAAATTTGCTTTATTTTCTTTATTAATTATTGACAAAAGTTTTACATGCATGAATGTTTTGTGTTCTTCAAAATAAAATAATAGATTGGCTACATGATAAATATTAATGGATTCTTGTTAGACTAGTGAGTTATGTCAAGCTACTGACTCGATTCTGGCACCCTTCTCCCTAGAAGATAAAGGAAGAACCTCTATTACCTTAGTTGATAAGAAAAAAGAGAACTGCTTGGAAGAGGAATTAAAGAGCTTTCTTAAGCGGTGACAGCGAAGAAGACAAGCATCACAAAAGTAAAACCCTAGCTCTTTGCAGGCCTATTTATAGGTGGTACTCACAGACGTGCTTCCTAGAGGGTAATTAGTTAAGATCCGATAGTTTGAAAGACTCTATGAATGGATGCACCCATTGATAAGGGACATGTGGGCTACTATCTCTGGATGCTTCAGGATGATCCTATCAAGTATCGCTCCCATGATCTCCTTAGTCGAATTTCTTCATTACTTTTTAGATGAAGATGCTTCCAAAGTTGGAATGTCGTGTCCATCAAAAGTCGCGACCTGTCGATCGAGGTTGATATAAAATGACAAACTTATTAGCTCAGTTGCGTCCTAAAAAACAACTCATAGTCGGGTAGCCGAGAACTTCTCTCAGATCAGATCATGTTGTCAACCTGAAAATTGAACTCTCTAGGTTGTACTGAGCTGAAGACTAGTTAGCCTAGAGAGTGGCGGGCAAGTGTTATAGGAGAAAAATATATGAAGGCATATGACATGATTATGAGTGTCAAGATGAGAACCTAGCTCTCAAAATAGATGCTTGGATATCCGACGGTAGAGGATAGATTCCAGAAGGCATTAAAACTAGCAACTAATAATCTACATGCTTTAAAAAAAGGTTCTCGGCTCACGAAGAAGGTAACTTGAGATCTGAATTCAAGTTTGATTTCACGATGATTGAGCGTTAGCATCTCTATATTGCTCACTCACTCCCTCTCTTTCTCTCTCTCTCTCTCTCTCTCTCTCTCTCTCTCTCTCTTACTCTCCACTCTGTCTCCTCTCCCTTTTGAGTCCCTAACTTGAGCGTTGGAGTCTTCCTCCCCAACACGAGTGCCCAGATCTTCTTTTTCTATAGTTCCTTCTCCTAGGCAGGTTTAATCCGTAAAAGCCGATCTCGAAATGAGATGTTGATCCTATAAAGCTGAAGGAATGAAGCAGAGAAGTCATCAATCATAGCTGATCTCTCCCTCTAAATCATATGAAGTACTCAAACCTTTACCGATCTCTCTTACCTATTGATCACCAATCCCCAAAAAGAGCATATCTTCGCATAAACAATAATATAAATACTAGGTAGCCTACAAGTACTTATAAATAAACAAAAGGAAATGATGGGACATTTTTATTAACTAAAATACAGTCTAAAAAAACAATAAATAAGATATTTTCTAGATTCATCTCAACTGAAACTCTAATCTTCTTCTTCTTCTCCTCCCATTGTGAAATATTTTCTCCTATCTGCGTGATTCCCTTCATTTTCAATCATATTTATATTTTTTTTAATAAATTTACATAAAAATAAAAACCAACAACAAAAAGGTGAATTCTATTGTGTCGTAGGTTCAAAACTATGACACCATATATACCGTGGAGTGAGGGTACATCTAAAATGGGTGTGCACCCAACAATTTAGGTGCACCAGTCATGGAGCGCACCCAATTTGCAGATATCCACACCTCACAGTACGACGCCGTGCACAACACCTTAGAAGGCACCAAAAGAAAAGTGCTTCTCAACTACTGTGATATCGATAAATCTGGGTAGTCACATGGCCTCATCCTAGGTGTATATGTGGGCTAAACCCAAGCACCCATCCAGTTGTTACAAATCTTAGTATCATACATCCCCTCTGGGTAAGTGGGCTGATAGAGTCAATTACGTGGGAGAGATGTTCGGAGAGATTGGGGCTAATGATTCGTGCTCCAATCGTGAGATCTATGGTAAGTAGAAGTCACACACCGCTGGAAAAAATAATTATAAGAAATAGGAGAATAATGGAACAAGATATGTAATCTCTGCTGCTGACCTTCCAGCAAACAAGGAAGGGAAACCCACTACCTCTCCCGGCGGCCGCAATAGTTCTTTGCAATAAAACAAATCTCAATTGTTGGTCAAGGATCGTTCTCAATCACGAGGAGAAGCTGATTTTTTGCACTAATAGTTTGGCACCGTATGTGCGGACCATGAACAAGAACCCGTATCGCCATGAGAAGGTCCAAGAGAAACCAGGGGCAAGGAACGGAGAATGGGGAAATAGTTTGGAGCCAAGGGACTGAGGGCAATCTCCCTCACCAATCCCATAATGAGGGAGTTTGAGACAAGCAGAACCAGGCCCTCCAATTACAGATTGAAGAGCGGACCTGAGCCTTTCGTATGGTAGAACGCCAGGTTACCTTAGTTCCTCATTCAAGTGTCCCCCCAACATACTAAGAAAGCCGAGGAAGGTCAGATACCCCCACGACGGGGCACTGAGCAAGATCTCAACAAAGGAAGAGGGCCACGCCACCTCGCTGAAGCGCTCAGAGTCACCTTGAACACAGCCGAGGCCCGAGACCTCGTCGAAGACCTGCCGTCACACTTCTTCTTCAGATGAGGGGAAACAGCTTGTGAAATATGTCCCTAAAATAATCTCCCGATTTACTCGAGACATCCAAGATGAGACGTTCCCAGACAATTTCCAAACACCCCACATGCCTGCCTACGATGTACTTCGGACCCAGCGGACCACATAGGGGCATATCGTACCATGATACTGATTCATGAGACCATTGATGCCCGCATGTGTCGGGTCTTTCCAACAACACAGTGAGGGACAACCAAAGCTTAGTTCAATAGCCTCCCCTCTGGGACTGTTCCCTCCTTCTAGGAGCTAACAAATCTCTTTCTCAACCACTTCGTTAGTGGTAAGAGACAAAAGAAGAGTGTCACTGTCCTAATAAGATGCAAGCAGTGCGAAGGGGAGAGCCTTCGGGCATATCTTGGCCGCTTCAATGCAAAAACCTTGGAAGTGGCCAACTTTAGCTAGGTTCTAACCGTTATTACCCTGATGGAAAGGCTCTGTGACTACCCTTTTCTTTTCGCCCTCGCTAAAAATCAACCGAGAAACTTGAGCAACCTCCTCACCCGAGCGGAGAAGTACATCAACTCCAAAGAGATTCGTGTGGGCTGGAAGGAGGAGTCCCGACTGAAGGAGAAGTCAGCCCAGGAAGAAGAACCTCGGCATTGGGCATCAGAAGAAATCAGAAAGAAGGAACAAAGGCGTGAAGGATTCCGCAGGAAAGTGGATTCGGTCCGAGAACCTCCGCCCCAACCCAAATAGCAGAAGCTTCAACCCCAAAACACTAGTAGGACCGAAAGAACGATAAGGTATGATCACTATGCTCCCCTTAATTCCCCCCGAGAGCATATCTTGATGTAGATTCAAGACCAGAGATGCCATCATTGCCCGAGACAATGAAGACCCTATCGTATCGGATGAATAACAAAAAGTGTTGTAATTACCACCGAGGTCGAGTCCACGACACTGAGGATTGCGTCCAACTAAAGGACGCAATAGAAGATCTCATCGGAGGCGGATAGCTCGAACACTACCTCCGCAAAGACCCAGAAGAGGAATGATCATCATCTCCAAAGCACCACCAACCCGCTACATGTAATACCCATCTTTATATTGAGACAAGTATCACACTAGCCAGGTCAGGAGAGTATTTTGTGCCTAAGGTTGTATAAAATAAACCGGATAATAAGTAATATACTTCAAATACTTAAATTATCATAAAACATAACCTGTTACACATAGGAAGCCTAACATGACCGAAGTCAATATGCAATACAACATATATAAAGTCTAGGCAACATGGCCCCAAATACAACATTAGGAAGTCTAGTAATAAGTCTGATACATAACCAAGACACATAAAAAGTAGAGATACGCCAGAGTTAATCTAGACATCAACCCTCACACTATCACTATCCAGACCTTGTAAGGTAAAAACATAATAGGAGAGGAATGAGCTACACGAGCTCAGTGAGTATAGACAATTTTGCCAGGTATTATACATACTTGTCTCTCGACAAAAAATCTGTACTAATATAATAGTATATATACATATTCAGATACAAAACATGAGAGTATGCATATTTATCTTAAATCAGGATAAGCATGCCAAGCCAATCAGAAAACCCGAATAAGACAATAAGCAAATCTAAAATCATCACAAGCATATAATAATCATGTATATGCAATGGCCTCGTATCATATAAGCATGCACACCTAGCTCGAATGTCTCAGGAAGGACTCCAACTACCATCAGTAGAACAACGATATACAGTACATAATCCTGATGACGAGGACAATGGTATACAGTACATGAGCCCGAGACCTGACAACCAACGGTATACAGTACATGTGCCGTCAAGCGTGCATCTCGTATCTGATATGGGAACTAACCATAGTCGAGAAGGGTTTGATTTGAAAAATGAAGTTCGTAAAACATTTTTATTTTAAGAAAGACGATTTAAAACAAATCCCTTCCCTAACTCGATATCGTTTGGGCTCTTTACAGAGCCCCGCTGGATCGTTCATGCATATCTAACTAAGGTGCGGCCTATGATATATATAATAATCAATCTATACCAATTATGGTTTCACTTTACAATTACTTATGTTATTTCAAACATACAGTAAGTAATCAAGTATGAAATCACTATACTAACATAGCGATAAAATCCATCGGCATCCACAAACCGATATAAAACTCATACGAAACACTGGTAAACCGAATCATAATTAATACATGCATAAAACAATATTTACAGAGATGTCCACTTACATGAAGTCCTTTTCTAAGTCCTAGGATTTACTTGGTCCATCCTAGGAATGGAAGTGGGGTGGCGCGGGGCGGGGAATGGGATCCCCATCCCCATCCCAGCTCCTCGCGGGGCGGGGATTCCCCAGCCCAAAATTCCCCGCGGGGAGAAATCCCCCCCGGTCACGTCCTCGCGGGGAATCCCCGCCCCGCCTACAACATTGATAAAAAAAAATCCTATATACAATTGATAATAATAATAATTATAATGTAAGATGAAATAAAATAAAAATTATCACCCAATTTGTTTACAACATCCTATATATAAAATAAACATTCACACAAATATTTCTCCTAACAAATCATAATATAATGTATAATTAAACAACAATATTAAAGTGCAAGTTAAGTGGAACCCCGTGGGGAATGGGGCAGGGAACCCCGCGGGGCGGGGAGTGCTCTCCCCGCCCCCGCCTCGCCCCGCTCGGCGGGGAGGGATTTTCCGACTCCACCCTGGGGACATTTCGGGGAATCCCCGCCCCGACGGGGCTGGTCCCCGCGGGGAGCAGAGGTTCCCTGCCCCACTTCCATTCCTAGTCCATCCGCAGCTCCCGTGTGATCTTTTCCTTTTCCTAGAAATCATAATCATAACTAGAAAAATACGAGATTCGTATTTTCATAACTTTAGTTCTATCATTTAAAAAATACGATAACCAACCACATGCTTTGCCTAGCATGATCCTTAGTAGTAATTAACACTACTTAATCATACTAACATGGAAACATGAAAGCATAAAGATGAAAGAACCCTAAAATGTATAACTTAGAGAAATTTCGGCAGCACCTCCCCTGTTTATAGGGCTCCCAAAATTATACAAACATTCATCTATGATAATAACATGCTAGACATGTACAATTAACTTCAATAAAAATACAATTTCACGGCATCAAACCCACCCCTTTCATAACCTAACACCTCCCAAAAATACATGCATCAACCACTTCCCATCCCATCCTAATGCATCCAATTGACCCTAATATCATCAATTAAAGGTTTTTAATTGAGTTCATGAAAGTTAAACCCTTGATTAGGGTAGGATTTTACCCCAATTAGGGCTCAATGTCGAAGAAGTGGAGAGAAGAGCGGCGTCACAGGCCAACAGTGACACACGGTGTTACAACCCTTAATAGAGCTGCAACGTAGTTCCACCTTTCGAGTAGGTGTGTACTCCGAGAACAATGGAAGAGGAGAAGGAATGACAATGGAAAAGCTCAGAGAGCTCCAATGGCTACTTGGTAGTTCATTACTCAGATGATATAAGATAAGATAACCCTAACATGGATATATAGCTAGAGAGTAGACAGCTGCTGTACGTGTGTACAGGTCTTGTCCCCTCCTTCATTACTACTACGAGGTTACCCCTAACAACCCCCCTGGCTATGCTAACAAATATGACAAAAGACAACGTCTCATTCTTCACGACAGGCGACAGCTATCACTCCCATGCGCGCTCAGCCCATAGTGTAATCGCGTGTCCATGCAGGCTCCCTGCGGTTACGACGTGTCTCCCTTTTGCTGAGTTGGATATTCGCATCCGTTGCTGGAGCTTTAGTTGGTTGAGTCGCATCATCCCCCAGCCCATCAAGACTAACCTTGTCCTCAAGGTTAAGGTCCGGGTACAGCTTCTTGAGTTCATCCAGGTTCTCCCAGCTGGCGTCCTCCGGCGGCCCATCCTGCCAATGCACCAGAATTTGTTTGACCACCTTGACATGGTGTAAAGTTGACCGGCTGCCACAGATGCCTGCAGGCAGGGCTATAGGGCGCGAGTCCACCGCCGTGGCTGGTAGGGGCGTTGCCTCTCCTTGCAGGGACCCTCGGAAGGGTTTCAATAGCGATATGTGGAAGACCGGATGGATCTTACTGTCCGGTGGTAGGGCGAGTCGGTAGGCCACAGCTCCCAGTCGCTCAGTAACTTCAAATGGGCCATAATAACGGCGCGACAACTTGTGTGAGTTTCGTCGAGCCACAGTAGTTTGGCGGTAAGGTTGCAGCTTCACTAGCACCATGTCTCCCACGGCGAACTCCATCTCACGCCGGTGAGCGTTAGCCTTCTGTGCCATCCGGTGTTGAGCCGTGTGCAGGTGCTCTCGCAAGGAACGCAATAACTGGTCACGTTCTTGCAACATCTCGTCCAGTGACTGTACTGTAGAGGATCCTTGCTTATACTGTGGTATTGCCGGAGGAGGGCGCCCATATAGAGCCTGAAAGGGTGACATGCGGAGCCCGACGTGATAGCTCATATTGTGGAAGAACTCAGCCCAACTGAGGAGAGTGGCCCAGCGTGACGGTTTGTCAAGAGTGAACGCGCGGAGATACTGTTCCAGGCTTCTATTTGTAACCCCCGTCTGACCGTCGCTCTGAGGGTGGTAGGCGGTGCTGTGGCTGAGAGAGGTGCCGCTGAATTCAAAGAGCTTAGACCAGAACCTGCTCATGAATATGGGGTCGCGGTCCGACACGATGGAGCTGGGGAACCCATGTAAGCGCACCACTCTGTCGATGAACAGGTCCGCTGCATGCGCCGCCGTGAAGGATGTGGGTAAGGCCCCGAAGTGTGCGGATTTGGTTAAGCGGTCCACTACCACCATGATTGTAGTATAGCCCCGGGACGGTGGGAGGCCTACGATGAAGTCCATTATAAGTTCATCCCAAACCAGCGTTGGAACGGGTAGGGGTTGTAGGAGGCCCGTCGGTGCTTGGGTGGCATATTTCGTTTGTTGGCAAACTGGGCACGCGGCTATGAATTCCTCGACATCACGCCGCATTCGTGGCCAGAAGAAGGTCACGGACAATCTCACTAGGGTTCGTTTTATGCCGGCGTACCCTGCCCACGGGGTAGAATGGAACTCATGGAGTAGGGCCGTTTTCAGGTCAGAATGAACGCTGAGGATATAGCGCTGCTTGTAAAGGAGGAGACCCTCTTCTACGGAGTACGCGGCACCTAATGAGCCGGCGGCAACTTGGCGGTGCATGCTTGTCATGTCTTCTAGGGTGGTGTTCTCCCTCCTCAACACCTCCAGTATATCCGGAACTGGTCTGCTGGCCAGTAGTAAGTTTGCTGCAGCGGCCCCAGATTGAAGAGAAGGCTCCGTCTCATGAACTCGTGACAGTGCATCCGCTGCTTGGTTACAGCGTCCCGGCTTGTACTCGATTCGGAAGTCATAGCCCAACAATTTCGAGACATAAGCTTGCTGCTCCGGTGTTTGGATAACCTGTTGGAATAGCTCCTTGATGCTTCGGTGGTCAGTCCGGATTATGAAGAACCTCCCCAAGAGGTACTGTCTCCATTTGCGAACGGCTTCCACGATCGCATATAACTCTTTGGCATATATTGAGGCAGAGCGGAGGCCGGGGCCCAGCTTCCGGCTGTAGTAGGCAATGGGGTGGTTGTCCTGCATCAGCACCGCTCCTATCCCCACGTTGGAAGCGTCGGACTCCAGTATGAATTCCTTGGTGAAGTCTGGTAATCGGAGAACTGGGGCGTTGACCAAGGCCTGCTTGAGTGCTTCGAAGGCTGTGGTTACACGTTGGCTCCAAGCGAAGTCGTCCTTGCACAGGAGGTCTGTTAATGGCGCTGCAATGCTGGCGTAGTCTTTGATAAACCTGCGGTAATACCCGATGAGGCCCAGGAAGCCTCGCAGTTGTCTTGGGGACAAGGGAAGTGGCCAACTTTGCATCGCCTCCAGCTTGTTGGGGTCAGCCCTGACTCCGTCTAGCGTGATCAGGTGGCCAAGGTACTCCACGGTTGCTTGGCAGAACAAGCACTTGGAAATTTTTAGATAAAAACAATTGGATTGGAGGCAGGTAAAGACCTGTTCCAAGTGGTTGAGATGCTCCTTGCCGGCGGTGCTGTAGATGAGGATATCATCGAAGAATACGACGACGAAGCGGCGGAGGAATGGCGCCAGCACCCGGTTCATGGTCGCCTGGAAGGTTGACGGCGCATTGGAGAGGCCGAAGGGCATCACCAAAAACTCAAAGTGGCCGTCGTGCGTCCTAAACGCCGTCTTGTAGACGTCCTTCGAGTACATCCGAATCTGGTGGTAGCCGGCCCTGAGGTCGAGTTTGCTGAAGACGGTGGCGCCTCCCAACTCGTCCAATAGCTCGTCGATTGTCGGGATCGGGAACTGATCTTTGACTGTGGAGGCGTTGAGAGCGCTGTAGTCCACACAGAAGCGGAAGGATCCATCACGCTTCTTGATGAGCAGTACCGGCGATGAAAACGGGCTATGGCTTCGCCGGATTATCCCTTGATGTCGCATCTCACGAACAAGCTTTTCCATCTCCGACTTCTGGTGGTGGGGATACCTGTAGGGGCGCACGTTGATCGGCTTAGTGTTTGGCAGCAAGTGGATACGGTGATCGATTGTGCGGTGTGGCGGCAGACCCTCTGGTGCCCCAAAGATTGCATGATGTCGCCTGAGCAAGTCGCCGACGGGTTCTGGCAGCCCTGCAGGTAAGTCGAAGCTGGTGTTGGCTGTCAGCGTCGTCGACGCGGGTAGAGGCTCGCCGGAACCTTCAGGGAGATGGTGCAACTCAAAGAGACCGTTGAACTCCGAGTGGTGGAGTAAGGCTTGAAGCTGATTAAAGGTTAGTGCTCGCGGTCCTGATATAGCCTCACCGCGGAGGAGCACGTCCTCGCCGTTCCATTTGAACTCCATTGTATTGGCTGCGTAGTCATGTGAGACGCGGCCCAGTGTTTGCAACCACTGGACGCCGAGCACGACCTCTGGTCCTCCGATGGTCAGCACGAAGAGGTCCACTGAGAAGTGATGCCCCTGCATGGTGAGGTTTACTTGTGAACACGACGAGGTGCATAAGAGGTAGTCGCCGCTGCCAATGTAAACCTGGAAAGGATTGATTGGCTGGATGGTGAGGCTCAGTGCTTCTACTACGGTTGGAGTGATGAAGTTGTGGGTACTCCCGTTGTCGATGAGAACGAGCACACGCCTGCCGGAGAGCTCTCCCATTAACCGGAGTGATCTAGGGTTTCCCTGTCCGGCCAGAGTAATTAGGCTAGAGATATCACCTTCGACTACTTCGGCCTCTGGTGGCGTGGGGGGTGGGTCTTCAGGTGGTTCTTCTGGATCATCATCCTCCGCGCCCACAAGGAGTAAGAGTTTGCCACGGCAGCGATGACCCGCACTCCATTTCGGTCACAGGTGAAACACAGGCCCTTTGCGCGACGATCCTGATAGTCAGCTTGGGAAATGCGTCGAACTGGGGGTGGGGAGGAGAGGAGATGTTTAGGTGGCGGTTGAGGGGTGTGAGGGGACGGGGTGTTTCGTGGTGGCAGGAGGTTGCTTGGTTGTGGGGTGGTGGGTTGTGGTAGGGTTCTAGAAGGTGGTGGGAAAGAAGAGTTTGGCCGTGGTGACCATCTTGCCCAGGAGCGGAGATCTTGTTTTGCTTCTTCCACGCGGGCTTCATAGGCCTGGGCCAGCGCAAAGGTTTCCATTAAGGTACCAGGGCGCGTTATTTGCAGTTCACGCTTAAGTTCCGGCTTCAACCCGGAGATAAAAAAAGAGTTGAGAAGCTCTTCAGGGAGGCCGCAAACCTTTTTCATCATGCTTTCGAAGGACGATTGAAACTCGGTGACAAACGCTGTCTGGGAAAGCTTGGAGAGATTTCCCTGAGGATCCTCAAACAACGAGGAGTCAAAGCGCTGCCGGAGGTGTGCGAGGAAGGAACTCCATGTAGTGAGGAGCTGGCTTCCTTTCATCCACTGGAACCATGCGGCTGCGCGTCCCTCCATCAGAAAGGAGGCGATACGGAGGCGTACTGAGGACGGGGTCCAGTGAATGCTGAAAAACTCCTCTATCCTGAAGATCCAGTTCGCCGGGTCAGAACCGTCGAACTTTGGAATTTCCATCTTCAACGCACGGAGGAAGGGGATGATGTCTGAGTCACCGGAGGAGGGCTCAGTCAGGTAAGGCCGATCGGGAGGGCGAGGGGGAACGCTTTCAGGTGTAGGCGAGCCAGAAAGCTGGTTGCTCAATTCGGCGAAACGGGCGTCGCTCTGAGAGATGTGCTGCTGCAAGGTGTTGGCTTGAGCGTCGAGTTGGGATTGCATGGTATTGATGGCGGCGAGAAGGTCCGGTTCTCCCATGGTGGAAGAGAACAATGAAAGCACCACTGTTACAACCCTTAATAGAGCTGCAACGTAGTTCCACCTTTCGAGTAGGTGTGTACTCCGAGAACAATGGAAGAGGAGAAGGAATGACAATGGAAAAGCTCAGAGAGCTCCAATGGCTACTTGGTAGTTCATTACTCAGATGATATAAGATAAGATAACCCTAACATGGATATATAGCTAGAGAGTAGACAGCTACTGTACGTGTGTACAGGTCTTGTCCCCTCCTTCATTACTACTACGAGGTCACCCCTAACAACACCCCTAGCTATGCTAACAAATACGACAAAAGACAACGTCTCATTCTTCACGACAGGCGATAGCTATCACTCCTATGCGCGCTCAGCCCATAGTGTAATCGCGTGTCCATGCAGGCTCCCTGCGGTTAAGACGTGTCTCCCTTTTGCTGAGTTGGATATTCGCATCCGTTGCTGGAGCTTTAGTTGGTTGAGTCGCATCACACGGGGCTTCATGCAGGCGATGGTGGGCTGTCGCTCGCCGGAGAAGGAGAGGCGGCCGCAAGGCGGCGTAGGCCGCCATGGCTGAGTGGCAAGCGCGCAGATCCGCGCCAGGAGGCCGGATAGGGCGGCCGGCAGTGTGAAGTTGGTCGGAGGCACGCCGGAGCTGTCGGGCGAGCTCACGGAGGCGCCAGCCGGCTGGGATCCGCGGCGGCTCTGGCCACTGGCCGGCTTGAGCAAGGGTGGCGGTGAGATCGAGAGAGAAGAGACGAAGGAGAAGGGAACGACTCATTCTCTCATAAATTGAATTTGATTTCAATTCCTCTCAATTCCTCTATTAGGTCAACCAACTTTTATATATATATATATATATATATATATATATATATATATATATATATATATATATATATTACAATATTTAATTTTATTATTTAATCCATTTCTTTAACTTATCTTTAAAACTTTAATTATCCTAACTTATCTTCAAACCTTTAATTAAGTTAACTTAGGAGTTGGATTTTAAGCCCATAAATTTTTTTATTTTTTTTAATTGATGTTTAAAATGATTAACTTCATTTTTACTGACTAATGAACCTCAATAATTATTTAAAAATCATCCGATCATTTATTTAGAAAATTCGGGGTGTTATACTACAAGAGTTATCCATTACATCTGGGGCAGTTCAGGATATGGAGAGAGCTCAATGTCCCAAAAGCGTTATGCCTGGACGATTCGATCTATCTAAGGCATGCCATCCTTAAAAAGACCTCGGGTTACGCCACCGATCACCTTCTCAGACGATGACCTCGGGAGAATCTGCCACCCGCATGATGATGTTGGTCATCACCGTCACCCTCTCCAACTTCAAAATGAGGAGGATCCTCATCGACGGCGGAAGCTCGATCAACGTCATCTTTTGGGACGTCTTCGAGAAAATGAAGCTTGGAGAAGAACAACTACAATTGGTGAGGCACCTCTTGATACGAACGTGACTAGGGATAACAAAGATGCAAAGATGGTCAAGATCCACTTCAAGTCACAATTGGACCGGTCACATGGGCTGGAGCTAAGAGATTCAAAGAGGCTCTAGGAGGTTTAATTCAAGAGGTTCAACATAAAGAAGAGTGCAAGCTCACCATAAATGAAGAACCAAAGTTTGTCCACATCATTAAAGTACTCACTAACTAGGCTTAAAGGGAGTTGGGCTTTCAAGGCTTTTCATATTCTAAGCATTGAATGCGAAATGGAAATTAAGGGAATTTATGAAAGGAGAATGAAGAGTCACCTTGGAAGTTCATGGGACACCATAACGATGGCATTAAGATGGGAAATGAAAAGTTGTAACCATTGCATGCATTAAAATAGAAGATGAAGAGTCTTTAAGTTATGTTTCTTGTAGCCTATAAAAGGCCTTTTGTACCTCTCATTTTGAAGTAAGAAAGTTTGGAATGAAAAAGTGAGAGAAATTCTCTTTGGTTCTTCGTACAACTATCGAACTTATCAGGTTTGTCCTACGATATTCACCCCGACTTATCAAACGGTTTTCCATCCCCGTTTGTGGCGTCTTCACTATACCAAGGTTCTTGCTTCTTTATAAGCAATGGATCGCAGTTTCCACCCCAAATTTGATTATAGAACGATCGAAGAGACTAATCTTGTTATTGGTTTCGTCAAAACTTGGCGAGGTTTGTATCAGTCAGTATAAGAACCCAGTTTCTATTCTCAGGTTTGCTTATCCTAGTTATCATTCTTTGATCTTCCATTGTTTCTTCCTTATCCTTTCGTATTTCTCATTGTCTATCTTCAAAAAGTTGAAAAAAAAACGTCAAAAAAAGGAAGTACCAAAAAAAAGTATAAAAAAAAGAGAAGAGAGAGAGAGAGTTCCAAAAAAGAAAAAAAAAAGAAAGAAGAAAAGGAACTCCTCATTCAGATTGTTCAAAAAAAAAAAAAAGTCAATCAAGAATCTAGTGATCATTTGCCTTTTCTTCACATTTATTTTCATATATATATATATATATATATATATATATATATATATATATATATATATATATCCTTTGTCCTTTCTTCACATTCCTTTTGTTTCAAGTGATCCTTGCCTTTTTTTACACTGTTTTGGATAAGCTCTAGTGTGAACCGTTGCTGGAACTTCTGATTTGAGGTTGATTAGTTCGATAAGAACCAAAAGAGATTTCTGAGTTCTTCATTATTTGAGTGTCACACAAAAGAGGGAGTGTTGTGAGGTCTTCTTTTAAGAAAACTCATGTCTCAAAATAACGAAAAAGTTGTTGCGTACGGTATTGATCCAAATTTACTTATGAAGGCTATAGTAGGGGAGATGTGGCGCTTGATAAAGCAAGAATTGAGGGAGGTTCATGAAAGGTTGGATAGAATGGAGAATTCAAGACAAGAGCCACCTCAACATCATAATCGAAGGAGAGAAAGACATGAACCAAGGAATGAAGTGGATGATTTGGGCAGTTCCAAGGAGGATGATGAACATGGCTCAGTGGGTAGCCATAGGAGGAATAGGTGAGTTTGGAATCTAGAAGATAACAACTTTAATGGCATAAAGATGATGCTTCATTCATTTCAACGCAAAAATGACCCCGAGGCTTACCTTGAATGGGAGAAGAAAGTGGTGTTAGTATTTGATTGCCACAACTACTCCGAGATGAAGAACGTAAAACTTGCAGCCATTGAGTTTTCTTATTATGCTATTGTTTGGTGGGATCAATTGTTGTTGAATAGGCAAAGAAATAGAGAACGTCCAATAGAGACGTGGGAGGAAATGAAAATTGTGATGAGGAAACGATTTGTTCCTAGTCACTACTATCGAGAGTTGTACTAAAAGTTACAAAGACTTCAGCAAGGTAATCGAAGTGTTGAAGATTACTACAAGGAAATGGAGATTGCTATGGTTTGGCCTGATGTAGAAGAAGATCGAGAAGCTATAATGGCCAGATTTTTTAGTGGACTAAACCAAGATATTCAAGATAAGGTGGAAATGCAACATTATGTGGAGTTGGAAGATATGGTGCACATGGCAATTAAGGTTGAGCGGCTCCTCAAGAGGAGGGGTGGTATGGGAGCAGCCCAAGATTCAGGTTCATCATGGAAGCCAAATTATGCAGAGGAGGAGAAATCGGCTACCAAGTCTAAACTTGAGCCAAAACAAGAACCCACAAATCATGGTTCTTAAGGAAAATCCGATTCATCTACTTCTCAAGCTCGTGACATTAAGTGTTTTAAATGTCAAGGAAGGGGTCATATAGCAAGCCAATGCCCGAACAAGCGAGTTATGGTATTGCATAACGATGGTGAGATTGAAACCGAAGATAAGTCGGACACCACTTCAATGCCCCCATTGGAGGATGTTGATGAGGAAGAATGTGTTGTTCATGGAGACTTGTTGGTGGCATGGAGAGCTTTATGTATGCAAGCAGAAGAAGAAGATGAGTTGCAACGAGATAATCTCTTCCATACTGGGTGCTTTGTTCAAGACAAGGTGTGTAGTGTGATTATTGATGGTGGAAGTTGCACTAATGTTGCTAGCATGACTTTAGTGGAGAAATTGGGGTTCCCAAAGCTCAAGCACCCACGGCCATACAAGTTGCAATGGCTAAATGATTCTAGCGAAGTGAAAGTAAACAAGTAAGTGCTAGTTTCCTTCTAAATCGGTAAATATGAACGTGAGGTGTTGTGTGATGTTGTACCGATGTAAGCTGGACACTTGTTGCTTGGAAGGCCTTGGCAATTTGATAGAAGTGCGAAGCACGATGACTAAAGGAACATGTACTCCTTTGTGTTCAATGAAAGGGCAATCACTCTTGTTCTAATAACACCAAAACAGGTTTACAATAATCAAGTAAGAATGCAAAAAGAGAGTGAAAAAAGAAAGCAAGTGAAAGAAACATAGTGAAAATAAGAGAGAAGCTGAGAAAAATGAGAGAGAAAAAGAAAAGAAAAGTTCGGCTATTGAGAGAAAATCTAAGGGAAAACAGAAGAATTTTTATGCAAGGGCAAGTGAGATAAAACGAGCTATCTTTTCAAGTCAGTCGATGATAGTACTTTTGTACAAGGAGGCATATCTGAATACTAAAAACCTTACCATTTCCTTACCAAGCCCTATTCTTGATCTTTTGCAGGTATTTGATTATATCTTTACAAAGGAAGTTCCCCATGGTTTACCACCTATTCGGGGGATTGAGTATCAAATTGATTTTGTACCCGGTACCACCATCCCAAACCGACTAGCCTATAGAAGCAATCCCGAGGAAATAAAGGAACTACAAAGGCAGATTCAAGAGTTGATGGAAAGGGGTTACGTGAGAGAGAGCATGAGTCCATGCGCTGTTCTGGTAATTTTTGTTCCTAAGAAGGATGGGACTTGGAGGATGTGTACGTGTTGATTGCCGTGCCATCAACAATATTACGGTAAAGTATCGACATCCTATTCCTCGAATAGATGATATGTTAGATGAGCTGCATGGTGCTAGTATGTTTTCTAAAATTGATTTGATGAGTGGGTATCATCAAATAAGAATGAAAGAAGGTAATGAGTGGAAAACTGATTTTAAAACAAAACATGGATCATATGAGTGGTTAGTTATGCCTTTTGGGTTAACTAATGCACCAAGTACTTTCATGTGATTAATGAATCAAGTCATGCGGGCATTCATTGGCAGATTTGTTGTTGTCTATTTTGATGATATTCTCATTTATAGCAAATGCTTGGATGATCATGTTGAGCACTTAAAATCGGTTTTAAATATACTTAGAACAGAGAAGTTATTTGCTAACTTGAAGAAGTACACCTTTTGCATAGATAAGCTTGTGTTTCTTGGTTTTGTTGTAAGTGCACTAGGTATACAAGTTGAAGAGGAAAAGATCCGTGCAATACAAGAATGGTCGAGTCCTACAAGTAATGGTGTTGTTCAAAGTTTTCATGGCCTTGCAAGTTTCTATAGAAGATTCGTGAAAGATTTCAGTAGCATTGTTGCACTACTGGCCAAGGTCATCAAGAAGAACGTTGTGTTCAAATGGTGTGAAGAGCAAGAAAAGGCATTTCAGTTTCTGAAGGACATATTGACCCATACTCCCGTACTTGCTTTGCCTGATTTTACTAAAACTTTTGAGATTGTGTATGGTTTTAATCTATTAACTCCTTTGGATTTAACTCATTTGCCTATTTCTGAGCGTGCTAATCAAGATGGCAAAAGCAAAGCTGAATTTGTTAAGCAGATCCATGAGAAAGCAAGGCTTAACATTGAGCGAAGGACGAAGCAATATGCGAAGCAAGCCAACAAAGGGCGACAAAGGATGGTTTCTGAACTCGAGGATTGGATGTGGTTGCACTAGAGAAAGGAAAGGTTTCCCGAACAATAGCGGTCCAAGCTCCTTCCACAAGGGGACTGTTTATATAAAAAATATATATCCCAATTCTATTAGAATTAAAATTCTAATCTTAATAAATTTAAATCCATCATAATCTTGATCAAATCAGGATTTGATGAAATAAATAGATAGATAAAGACACAAATATGAGATAATCCCAAGGTGGGCCAAGGATACATATTCCAAGGCAGGTCGAGGGTATAAATTTAAAGATTTTTCGAGAACAAATCTCAAGGCAATTTTAAACCTCGAGATAGACCGGGAACACATATCCCAAGGCTATCCCAAAATTCCAAGATTGTCCGAAAACAAATCTCAAGGCAATCTCACCCGAGAACATATCTCGAGGCTATCTAAAAAAATGCAAATTCCGAGGCAAATAATATATATATATATATATATATATATATATATATATATATATATATATATATATATATATATATACAGGGATGATATTATAAGGCTGGCCGGATTACTGTGCAAGTAAGGTCGCCTCCCATTTGGTCACTTACACAGTGTTTTAAGGATTTCCAAAAAATAAGCTAGCATATTAATTTTCATACAATTTGGGAACTTGTAAGATATTCATCTTAATGGGTGAAAATTTATAGAAATCTTACCAGTTCAAAATTTCACCATTTAAAATGAAGACCCTACAAGTTTCCAAATTGTATGAAAATTGACATGCTAGCTTATTTTTCGATGTTCTTTCCATCCATAAAGTTGGATTTTCTCAAAATACTGTGTAAGTGGGCCAAAACGAGGTGACCGCACTTGCACAGTGATAAGGCCGACCGCATAGTATCAGCCCCATATATATATAATATTTAAAATTTAAAATTTGTTCCTATCCCTATTTGATCTAATCTATGAAAGGGTTAGGGGGTTCTGATTAAACGAGGAGAAATTCTCTCGTTTAAGATAGAGATGAAAGGGTTTTAAAAAGGAGGAGCTTTTGTAGGAAAAAAGGAGGAAGAAAGAAGCAGAAAGATAGATAAAGAAATCAGAAAGGTTCACAATATTTCTACTTCTCTATAAAAATTCCTCCATATAGTTGTTGAGCCGCTTTCGCCGCAGTTTCGCGCCTTCGCTGCCGCTGTCAGGGTGGATACTATCCTAGTGTGCGGTGGCTCCTTCATTAAATAAGTTCGCCTGATCGTCGATTGTCGCTACCATCGCTTTCACCGCCGCTGCCAGGGTAGATACCATCCTGGTGTGCAGTAGCTCCTTCAGCAAACCAGTCCGTCCTGCCAGCCCCCTCCATTGAGGACAGCCAAGCTGTCGATGCCCGCTGCCATACCCTGCCGCCATTTCCACCGAGGTTCCCTACGGCCCTCATCATCAACAGAGAAGAAAGCAAAGGCTATATGATAGCCTCCCTGCTGCCCTTGTCATCAATGGAGAAGAAAGCAAAGGCTATACAATAGCTTTCCTGCTGTCCATTGTCACCAAAGAAGGAAGAAAAAAAGAAAGAGACCCGCATTGACCCCTGTTGATGCCGACCACAGTCAAAAGACGATCCAGCCGAAAGTCCTCATCTTTCTTTAATGGAGATCCCGGATCCAATAGACAAGTTATAGAGGAAGCTCCGTCCCTGCCAGTGACGTCACTGTGAATTCAGAGAAAGCAGTGATGATCCCAGAAATAAGAGGAGCATAGGAGCTTGATCCCAATAATAAAGCTCTCAAGTTTGGGCTTGCTGACACTGGAATTCCACCGGCCTGATTTCGGGCGCTGCTTCCTGATCTGATAATGAAATGGTATCTCCAGCAGCTTGATTTTCTGAAGATGCCACAGGAGGCCCAGAAGAAGGAGCTGAACAAAGGATGATGCAAGTTCTTGGGGGTCCTCCTCAATGTGAAGATGAAGACCCTGACAACCAACAAGGATCTGGAGGGCGAGCTTGTTGACCCGAGGATGATAAAGAAGATAATAAAGCATGCTAAAACAAAAATCAGTGCTATACATCATGGTTAAAGAGTTCTTTGATGCGAAATTCCTCTCCATCAAAAATGTTCAAATCTATTAAACATGATAGAGATTTTTTTTTTTTTTTTTGAAGTTATGAGAAAGGGAGAGCTGTTGAAATCTTATATATATGCATGTAATTCAATTGATATATATTTTTTTTGTAAATTTCATGAGAAATCATCCCAAGAGTTATGCTAAATATATGTTTATATGGAATGCCCTCCAAATGTTTGACTAAATGTCTGAAAGAAGTCATGGGACGTGAAATGTTAAACTCTTGGGTTCATCCTGTGGTTATGATAACATGTATTCAAGACTGGCTACCTAGACCATATGCAACAGAATTGGGTATGCTTGAAGCTACTGAAGATTCCATTGTTATGCTGCTGCCACTCATGATTGTCAAGGGTAGTGCTGCAAAATCTTATAAGGCATTCTGTAAATATCTATAGGGTGTTTTTCAAGTGTAATAATGATTATCAATGGATAGTGCCGGTGTTTGAGTCTCCTGTATTTGCAAGCTCCATATGAAAGGATCAAATGAAACGTGGTCCAAGTAAAGTAAAGTCTTCTATCCAATTAAATTCGGTGGCACATCTATGTGAAAAGAGAAGAAGTTTTCATTATGCACACAACCTGCTTAGTAAATTGCTCCAAAGAAAACCAAATGTGTTTGTTCATTAATCTATTGAACTCTTGCAAGTAGGTGTACTATTGCAATTATGTATGGACTTTGCCAAACATGCAATCACTGTCAATCCCAAAAAAGAAAAAGAAGAATTCTAGTCTTTGAAAACCTGGAAGTTTCTGCATGTATTCCATGGCCAGTTATGCAATCTCATATTGATATTCAGCTGATGGATCCAACACTCAATTCTTTCAGGCGATTGTTGCTTTTGAGTCTGCGATCAACATATAGAGAAGCTATTTCTTATTTATTAAAAAAAAAAAGTTGTACTGCTCACAAAAAATGGACATTTTTACCATAGATTGGAATTCTTTCAGAAGTCACTTGATAATATTATGAAAATGGTGAAAGTGTTTGGATAGCAGGAGTTTCATCCCATTTCCTATTACCGTGCTTTTACGAAGCAACTGTTATGAGAAAATGTTCAAATAGCCCTTCCTATGGGAATGGTAGTGAAGCAACAGGAAATTAAAATGGTTGTGTTGATTCAATCTTGAAAATGCCATCAGTTCATATTTTGTTGGCCTAATGAGATAATAGGAGTAATTTAATATTATATTATCTAATGTTTTTGTCATCCCCGACCCGAATCCCGGGACCTCGAGCACGTGAGCAGACCGATCGTACCTAAGTGGAGACGAGCCCCACTCGGATACAAGGCCTAAGTAATCAAAAGCATGCAATAATATAATCCACTAACTTCAATAATCAGAGTCTTACAGCGGAATTTAAAACACAATTTGACACTTTACACAAGTTAAGGCCCTACAAGGGTCCTACAAATTAAATTCTCTCCTAGGAAAACCTGAGGTCCTCGAACCTCTACTAGAATATCTCGATCCCTCGCACAGCTCCTGATCCCGAGTTACCTACACCTCAAGTCCTAGAACAAAAGAAGGGAAACAAGTGGAATGAGCTTTCGAATGGAAAGCTCAGTAAGTACCCCCGCAAGGAATGCGAAGAGGTCATGAAAACAATCGTGTATTAGTGATCCACACAAAGCAATAACATAGGAAAGACTAAGCTCAAAACACACGAGGATCACTATCACTAAGCACATGCACTGTCACTCCCGAACCCGGATCCCGGGCCTCGGCGCACGCGACAAACGCCGCGTGCTTATAGGGTCGCCCCTAGAAGCACGCAAGGCTAAGTAACACAAGCAAATAATCAAAACAGAGTTTAAATTATTAATCAGCGGAAGAAAATATATAAGGTTAATACAAAACCTTAACAGGTCCTGAATGACACAAGAAATCCTCACTCAGAAAGGAATAGAGGCCCACAGACCTCAGCTCAACATATCCCCGACGCTACTAGGCTGTCCCGCGGAAGCTCCCTCCTGAGTCCCGCTCCTAGCTACTCGTCGTCACCTGGGAAAAACATCAAGCAACCAAGTGCATGAGCCAAAGAAAGGCCCAGTAGGATTGCACATAAAACAATAAAGGTGGCGAAAGCCATAAGCAAAGAACAGAATAAAGCAAGTGCAAATATGCAAGTGAAACAACATCACGAGCAAATAACAAGTCTTTGGAATGCGGATAAATCCACGAGATGTACTCAATCTACGGCATATGTGATACTAAGATGTCTACGACATCAACGACGCCATCAAGATCGTCTTCGCCTAAGCCGGATAGCGCTATAATAATCATGTGCACATGGCGGAAAATACCGCTCTCCGAGCGGTGGCGGATATATTATACACCCTCTGCAGGGGTCTCATGGCCAGATATTATACACCCTCTGCCGGGGCATCCGTCCGATGTATCATGCCTGTACGTAAGAGATTGCTAGTACGAATACCTAACAACAGGTATATCTATATATCCAAGGCAGCAACATCTCGAATATATAATAATCAGTGATCTCCTCGAGATCGGAAGCCAATACGTATTTAAGGAACGTCTCAACTCAAATACGTATATAAAAGCATGAAAACAAATATCTCCTCGAGGCGTAAAGCCGATACATATGAGGAAACCCATCTCGAATATGTATTGGAAACATCTCAAGGAAATAAGAGTACGAAATCAAAAGCAAGGTAGAAGGAAGGAATAATCAATGCAAAGAATAGAAAATCAACAAATTGCTATGAGTACCATCCCCCTTGACCATCCCAGGTGCAAGTAGGATGCCAGAGGTACTACACTGGCCATATGCCGTGGAGTATCACTCCCACTGGCCATATGCCATGGAGTACCACCTCCTGGCCATCCCACAACAACACAAGAAGAATGTCAAGGGGTACTCCCTCAAAGCAGATCATATCGGAACATACAAGCTCAGACAAATGCAACAAGCATAACATGTCAACAGACAAAGCAGGAATCAAAAGATGGACTCCAACCTCCGTCTAGCACAATAACAACAGAAATCAATAGAATACTATGAGTTAGAAATACTCACAGTACCCGTGCGACATCCTACCTCATTCGCTTCTAGGACCTACCCAGGTCCGAGTCTTCCACTCAGGTCCTCGACCACCTCACCACGTCCTAAACATGGTAATTGTTCATCACATAACATTTTATATCAAAAGGAATGCATTACATGCATTTAATTACCTTAATCGTAAGTTTACCGAAATGTCGGCTTTTTAATTTATAACCGATAGGTTAGGGCCATATAACACATGCCCGCACCATTTTTATTAGTTTAAATACATCCCCGAACTATCAGAATGATCAGAATCGAATTCTGATGCTTTTGGAGGACATTAGAATTAACAGTTTACTTTTTGTCGGTAGCTACAGTAACTCTTCAAATCATGAAGTTGAAACCTCAAATTGAAGCCCAACCAAGTGTTAAGCCATTACTGTAAACATTTTAACTAACATGAAGACCTATCAGCTTAAACCTTAAAAATATATTCATGGCAGCCCGTGTATACAATGCCACTAAGGGATTTAACACCCATTCAATGTCCAACCACAAAGAATGGAGAAATCTGTCGGTCCTGCGCAGCTGGAAAGAAATGGTCATATCTTTTAAACCGTAAATCGGATTTCTCTCATTTAAGGCTCATTAGAAAGAAGACCTCAAGACCTTTCCAATGACGTATTACACACTCCGAACGGAGGTGTATAGAAAGCGCAGCTGTCCCACGAAGGGGACAGCCATCTGCAGGACTGTCCATAAATACATCTACTTGAGGCACTCAACAAACTGGTTCTTAGAGGCATTTCTTCAAGCACTTAGCATGCAACCTTAATTAACATTTAAACATTAGCAAGGCTGATTTTCTAATTAACCAACTTAGCATGCAACAGTCCAAACCTTGGCTTAAAACATACAAGTTTCTCATGGCATTTCTACAAGCATAAAATGAGCCTCAAATTATATTCAACACATACAACCACACCTCCATATAACTCCAATACCCCCAATTAATCACGTTTAGTAAAGGTTCACTCTTCTAAAACCTAGAAGCATGAAAACATGATGTCTAGGATTTAATTAGAGTATTCTCTCCTATAACTTTTCATGAAAATTCGACGGCACCTCCCCTAATAATAGGGCCCCGAAAATTTATACAAACATTCCACACATGACAAACAAAACAACATCATACATATAAACATACGATTATCCATCTCTATGAGCATACATATAACTCATTAACATCATCAATCTCCTACTCAAAGCTCTTAACAGCCCCTCCTTAAAGCTATCAACAATACATTGAATTCCATGCCTTGACTTATGAAATCAATCAACTAATCATGGTGAACTATGCTCACCGTCGCAAGGAAGGAAGAAGGGGACGTGTGGGGCTGCAGGCTTGTGACGGCGCGCAAGGCTGCAGGCCAATAGTGGGGCTCGCTGAAGCGTCTGCGGCGCAGTGCAGTGCTAGATGCTTGGCTACAGGGCCGGCGGCTCGCGCATGTGGCCGGGCGGCGCGTCTGGCGGTGCGTGTGCGTGTGCAACGCGGCGAACAGCAAGCGGCGCTGGCAGGCATCTGCCAGTGGCGCTGGGCCGCCGCGGGGCTGGTCACAAGACGGGCCCTCAAGGCCAGGCCGACGACGGCGGGCGCAGGTCCGGTGACCTCGTCGGCGTGGAGATCGGTGAGGGAATGAAAGAGAAGATGGGTGGCTGATTTTAGGGCTCAAACGAATGAGTGAGGGAGAGGGAGAGATGAGATTTTATTTTCTCATCCATACTTATGAGTCAATGAAGTATTTATTTCACTTAACCTTGCCCTGTGTAGTCACATGGGTCAATTAGTATACTTTATCTCATCAATCAATCCACTTACCTTTTAATTAGAATAAATTAATATTATAAAATTATCACATGACCATTATAGCCTCACGAGTCCTTGAATTTAATCTATACCGGGTCCACCGTGATAATTCATTGTCCTCATGTCCCGACCCAGATCCAACTTTCCCAGGATTCGAATTTTTGTCTATTTTCCTCATTAATTAATCTGATCTAATTATTAGTACTTAATTAAATCTGGATTAATTAAACCTTTATAAGTTTTTTTCCAAATTTCATCGTTTACCGTATTAAATTACTATTTTTAATAAATTCTGAAAATAAATAAATAAAAATTCTTATTTATTTCGGGGCGGATGTTACATGCACAAAACATGAAGTCAAATCAAACATAAAGAACAAACTTGTCATCTCCCTGGCAGCCATCAACCTAAGCCAATCTTAAATCTTATCATCCAGACCCTTGAGTCTGGTAGCGCTCTCCTACATGTACGTACACGGCCAGCGTATCGTCCCACTAACTGGTGGACATCCAGAGTTCCCTCCCCCTGGTAGGACTACAGGACGTCCAGAGTGTCCTCCCCCTGGACGCCCACAACATAATCTGCACTGAATGGGAGATTCCATAACACAAGAAAAACTGAAACACCAACCCGGACGGAGCACCAGCTCACGTGTTTCCACGGTCATGTGCCGATCAACGGGAAGGCTTGTTCAGTATACACAAGAATGTCCAACAAAACTAACACATCAATATACATACATTAACATGGAAACTCGATAAGGCAAGAAAGCGAATACGTATATGCAAAACCAAACCACAGAGTACCAATCATGGTGATATCCAGGTCAACAAACAATGCAACACTAGTTCAAGGATATTCAATAATATCAATATCAATAAATGCTCAGGCAACGAAGCAGAAACAAAAGCACAAAATCAAGAAAACCCAAAGCTGGGTAGGTACTAGGCAGAAGCACTTACAAAAAAAACGACCAACAAATGAGGGGAAGCAAGGCAAAGGTACTTGCAAGCATAAAATCGAGAAAGAAACCAGTCAATAAATAAGGGCACGAGGCAAGAGTACTTACCTCTAATCGCAATCCAACCGTCTGATCGGTATGTGTCCCGACGAATCCCCTCGCTCCACTGTGATATCTGGTAATCATAATTCCATTCTCAAAATAGGTACTTGTATTTAAGAATGATTACCTCTATAGTGCATGCACGACTACATTGGGTCCGGCCCATTAATCATCCAACTTTCTAACTAGACTCGATCAAGTCGACTTGGATTTATAATGAACCAATTTAATCCAACTATTTGAATAAGCTAACTCCTAACCAATACCAACCATGCTATTGCATCATTTGACAAATTATTTTCAACCTTTAATTTACAAAAAAGTTGCTAAATCAATTCGACCCATCTTCAAACTCACTCAAGCCCAAACCGGCCCAAAGACCCAACTAACAAACTCAACCTTTATATATTCATTGAACCCAACCACAGAACTTGATCAACCACAAATGATTGAACCCATCTTCTCTAATGAATACTAACACTCTATATATAATTAATCATTTTAATGACCTGAAGATCTCATCCTCAATTAATAACTCTTCACACTACCAATCATGGGAAACCAAACTACAAAAGTCTGTAAACATAAATATAAGCCATGATTAGATCCCTTTATCAAATTTCGAATACCCACAAACTTAGAATAAATCGGTAACTACATATACACTTACTCATCTCTCTAGATACCCTACTTATGGCTGTGTACTTAAACACAGTGAGTAGCCCTTCATCACCTATGAAACCTCTAATCACATCTATACACTACAAGAAAATAGGCAATTTGCGGTGATCATTTAGCGGCGGTTTTACATAAACTGCCTCTAAATACAGTTTTAGCGGCAGTTGTGAAAAACCTGCCATTAAATTAGCGGCGGTTACTTAAAACCGCCGCTAAATATAGCATTTAGAGGCAGTTATTGTAAAACCGCCGCTAATTACGTGCCTTTAGCGGTGATTTTCGTTAGCCGTCGTGATTTCAGTTGCATTTCACGGCAGTTTCCTTTAAAACCACCGCGAGAAGCAAATTTATCCTTCGCAAGCTCCCCTTTTTCATTTGAGCCTTCATTTTTTCGTTTGCCCGCCTTTTTGTTTCCTTCGCCCGCCCCCTTTCCCTTTTCTTTCAGAGAACCCTTCTTAAGCGTCTCGCACACCCTCGCGGCGCCTGACCATCAGCGAAGGGAGCTCGAGCTTCAAATCTCGATGGAGAAGGAAATGAGAATCGAAAAGGTCCAATCGACAACCAAGTAGAAGAGCATCGCCACACCCACATCAAGGGTTTTAGATTCTTTCTCACTTCCAGGGTTTAGGGTTTTAGATTTTTTCCTCCCAATTTTTCCATATTCTGAATTGATGTTAGGTGTTTTAAGGTGTTATATGAATTGTTGATGGTTTGGTTTGTTGTTTCTTGAATTGATTTTAGGTTTTTGTTTGATCCTTAGGTTAATGGCATCGCGCTTCCGATGGCGGCTGGGTTTTTCAGTAAGGTTACGGTTAGAGAGACCTCTGGGTTTGTGGTTGATATGATCCTACGTAAGAAGATGGTGGGCGCAGGCCGCCGCTTGCCGGCCGGGCCTCCGAAAGCACCGGAAGATCGCTTCCGCTCTTGGGATTTGTCAAGAGCTTGGAAGCAAGGTATGGTCTTCGTATCTTCTCTTATTCTTGGATTATAGTGGTTCAACAGATGAACAAAATCCATTACTTTCATTGTTTTTCTAGAACATTGGTTATTGATTTTCAGTTGTTGCAAAGATTAAGATCGTTAGTTTATTATTACCTCCCAATTTACCTTGGTAAGCTTTGAAATGTTCCTGTCTTTCTGGTTTAGTGAATGCGAATTATTTTATTGATTTAATTGTGGTTTCCTTAACATAATTGATGTTGGTCTTGCAGGGAAGGGATAAGGACTGCATACTAGTTTCCTTTGTAAGGTCCAGTGGGAATTCGAGGGCTTGTACATCTTCCTTGCTTGGAAATTGGCATCGGAGGAATGTTGCTCTCACACGTGGCAAGGTAAGTTTTCTCCATCCATTTCTTAATTCTTAATTTCTAGTTGAAGGTTTTTTTCATTTGTTTTTCAAGAGAAGACTTCAATTTTTACTCGTGTTTGTTTACTATTTCTATATAAGGATTGCTCTAGGCATGTATTGGTCACTGTTTATAATAGTTTTCTCAGATCCTATATTAGTGCTGTCAAAAAACCCTAAAATCCTACTGGTGCTTTAATGTGCTTATTTGCAGAAGAAGTTGATCATGGTTGGATCATCTGACACACTTACAAAAATTCATTGCTAAAGCTTCTGATTGGAAAGGTTGATGAGCAGGGAGGTGTTGTACATATACCAAATAAAGAATTTCAACATGTAGAATGGCTAAAGAAATGTTCCAAAATGAGTGCATAGACTTTCAATTCATCTAGAGGTTTTATTTTTACTTTATCATCACCATCATCATATATTTTCCTATTCTACATGGAAAAACAATCATACTGCATGTTTATTTTCTTTATTCACAATATTATTGTATACACGATGAGGTTTTTATTAGTATTATTATTTATTACTATTATTTTTAAGAAAAGCTATATTAAGTATGATACTATCTGAATTCTTCTTTTATTTGGTTTCCCTGCCTTTCTTGCATGTATTGATCTTGTGAAAGGTGAATCACTCTGAAGTGGAGGAATTTGACGGCGCGCATCCACCATCATCTGATTACACTTGATGCTGGACCTAGCATGCCTTGGTAAACAATGGTAAAAAATAGTGATTCTTTAGCAAGAACATGGCATGAGTGTGATAAGCTACATAGTTTCAGAGAACACCATTGTCTACCCAAAAGGAAAAGTTCCATATACTGGCATGCATGGCTTCATATTTATTTGAGAGTGTATGCATTTGGTATCTATGTAGGGGTTTTCTTATTCATTGTTGTTTGTATGTTTTCTTATTTAACCGGGTCATCTTCAATTTATGCTTTTAATCTTTCTTGATTTTAATGTGTTGACTAATTATTTCATGTGTAAATTATATGCATTCTTGTTACCGTGGCCTTTCTATTTTGTACCTTTAATGGGGATGCTAATAAAGCAAACTTCTCTTCTTCATTGTTGTTTGCGCTTGACTTTTGATAATTTGTATATACTCTTCTTTTTCCCATGTAGTCATTCTTGTTGGACAACAAAGGAAGAAAAGAAAAAACTAATGACATCCAATTAGAACATGAGTCAGTTCCTCTCTACGATCGTGGATATACATTGGGTTCAACTTTACTTGATGGTTCAGGAAATCTCAACAGGTACCATCTTTGTTATTTTTACTAATAGAATAGAACAACTTCTGTTCTAGACATAAATATTTTAGAAATACATGCATGAGTTATCATTTTTCTGATCTTTATAATAATCTTTGGGACACTGAAGCAGCTTGGGGTTGTTTAATCACCAATCATGTAGCTGAGTTTCCTGCATTTGATGCCTTTAATTGGTTTTGTTATATAGAGCTCACATAAAGTATATTTTTCCTAGAAACATGTTCTTTAGCTTAGGTTTTGGAAGTAGCACTGATTGATTAAAACTTGAGAAACACTTTTGCTTCATCTGATTTGGTGAATTATGCTCATTATCCTAATTAATGTCTTGTTGGTACTTACCTTGATTTGTATAACACTCTTTCTGAAATTCCAGGGCTGGTCACAAGTTCAGTTATTTATTACTTGGAACCTATCTTCTTAGTTGGTGCTTCAACACTCCTATCTTTTCATTTCTTCTTCAGGTTTGGATCCTTTTCTAAAATATATTAGCAGAAAACATTATGATAGGAAATTCAGTAAATGTATTCTTAGCAACTAACCAAATTTATCCATCTCCACATTCTCTCACTTCAACTTTTCAACTCATTCTTTTGATTTATATGGTGAAGTGTGGTTATTATTTGTAACCTAGTATATTCAAGTATGCGTTGGCTATCCAAGCTTACTTTGATTCATTTTGTAACACCCTAATCCCAATAGGGACACGTGTCACACCAGCCAGCCCAGGTGAGAACCCTGAGCCCAAGGCTGTCAAAACTGAAATAAAAATCTGCGGAATAAACCGGAGACAATAGAAATAAAACATAATAAGTTTGGTACGTATCCCAAAAAAAGGTAGAGTCATATCTGATACAGTACTCCACAGACTATACGTCTGGGTCGAGTCGCCAAAAGTAAAAGACATAAATCTACAAAGTGCGCAACAAAATAAACAGCTATGGGATGCCAGAGCCAACTACGTCATCACAGCTCACCAGGTCTAGCCTCTACCCGGACTTCTGTCTGCTACCTGCACAAGGTGGGTGAGAAAAAGGGACTAAGCTACAGAGCTCAGTGAAATGTGACCCCTACTGTCAGGTCAAATAAGACCTGTGCATCTGAAAATATATAACCATGTAAATGGAAATAAACTATACTCATATACATGTAGAAAGACAGTAAAGCATGTAAATCTAACCTCCCAATCAGGAAGATCATCTAATGCAATGTCCGAGAAAATCCGGAAAGTCATCAGTCAAAAACATGCCTGTCTATGCCTCATGAGATGTCTAGATATGTGAGCGTCTGACGATAAGAATGCCACTCTGTAGGCTCACTTGCTAAGATCTCAGATAAATAGCCGTGAGGTATCCCCCAATCTGGGCTGTATGTGAAGCCGTGAGGTTTCCCTCAATCTGGGTCTTCACTCGTGGTACCGAGCACTCCAAAGAGTTGGGAAAGGGTTTTAAAATAAATACATTTTAAAAACAAGGTTTTAATGCTAGAAATTCATTTGAAAACAAAGTAAAACCTTTCCCCTACTCGGTATCACTCTGGTCTCAGCTCAACGGAGCTGCATCTGCATAGCAAGGCTCAACTGACAGAGTGCACAAATCGATGCTCACATCTTGTATCTATCTCAATGACCTACAGCTAATCATATGCAGAAATCATCAATTCTACACTAGCTGAAAATAATCAAAATCATTCTCAAACCCGAGAATAAATCATACCCGATGAAAACACGATAAACCCCGATCAAACACGAGAATATACAGTAGGTCCACTCACCTGAAGTCCTAAGTAAGTCAAGCTTGACTCGGACCTCCTGAAGATCCTGACTTGGCCTTCCCTTTTCCTAGTAACCGGAAACACAATTAAAATGGATACTAAGTCTTAATTTCCACCACACTCAATTAACAATTCTATTCTAATGATTCTCGGGCCCAAGTCCACAAAGAGTAAGGCCCAATAGTCTAGCATATCATTCAACAACCAAGCATGAAGTCTATAGTTAGGTAATTCTAAAATTGAGTAATTACTAGCCAAATACTATGACTTATCCAACTTAATACAATTAGCATGAAAACTTAAATCACCATCTTCACTAGCTTTTCTTACTGCCACTCTATAAAAACATCACATTCCTGTTAATCCAAACAATACTTATATTCATTCCTTTCTTTAACAAAACATCAACCACTTAACTATCAGAATTTCCTACAAAATTTTGACAGAACCTCCTTTGTTTCTATAAGAACTATTAATTACAACCATTCAACATTAGGAACAAAAAAAACAACAAGATCAGCAGCAGTACAACCATAGCTCTTTCTCTGTTTTTCTACAGCAGGGTACAAGTAACAATTCAATCAACAACAACAACCAATACAAGAACAAGAACAGCAATACAATAACAGTAGGACCTAAACAGTTACAAACAATAACGACAGCAACAGCATCGACAACCACTGTAACAACAAGGAGAACACAACTAATCAAACATTAAACTCATGCTCAGACCCACCTGCCTTCTAAGACTACCAGTTCACCGGACTGAGCACAGGAAGCAGATCGGAGTGCTGACCGGAACCAACGCAGAGCAAGGGAAATAAGGAAAGCTAATGCTCGGTTGGCCGGAATTCACTGAAACAGAGGATCCAAAGTAGCGACGGTGCTGCCGTTGTGGTGACCAGGGCAGATGACTGGAAGCTCACGGCTGGAGGCTGATGGCACGTCAGGGCTCGACTGGGCGCGGCTCAAGGGCGAGGGTGGTTCTCCGGTCAGGGCTTCCAAACATAGAGCGATGGTGCGTTCCCCCTTCCCTAAATCAAGGTGCCCGGAGAGCCACGACGCAGCACCACCTTCAACAAGACATGAAAGGCGACACGTCTTGGTCGGCCCCCAGTGACAAGCTTCGCACGCGCCATCTCCAGCTTCTCCGGACCCACCAGCTCCACCTCCTCCTTCTCCAAAACCGGCAGCTGCCCAGCCCCCTCTATCCCCCTTCTAACCCCTTAAATTGATTTTCAGCCCAGCCCACTACACTGCAGTCCTTTACCAAGGTTTAAAGCCCATTAAAACCTTAGTTAGATTATCATCCATTAAATTGATTAACTTATCATTTGTCACATTTGATTAATGACTACCAGCTTTCAATAATTCACTATTCATTTATTAAAGTCTTTTAAAACCAATTATTATTTTCTCATTCAACTCCGGCATTTATTTAATATTTTACAATATTTACAGAGGAAAAACCGGGGTGTTACACATTTTCCTTACCAGCTCAGCGACAAGCTGTTAATGCTGCAGCGAAGGCGGAAGCTTACTTTGTTTAATGTTTGTAAGCAATGTCTGTAATTTTCTTGGTGAATTTTTGTAGACATTGTTTGAGAGCAAGAGTGCTATTTATTTCACAAGTTCTTGGTTTAGAGATATGTGAACAAATTTGTAAATATAATTTTATTTTAATTATTTTTGAATTATCAATAAAACTTTTATTATTTTTATATTTGATAATAGGGTTGAATATTTGGATTATTGTAAAAAAAAAAATAAGCATTTATAAAAAAAATAAAAAAATTACTCTGCATCTTGCAGGATATTTTTTTTAATAAAATTTATTTTAAAAATATCAAAGAATATTTTATATTTTATTAAAAACATAAAATAATCTTTTTTAATAATAAAAACATTTTGCGGCTGTTACAAACCGCCGCAAATTGTTTTTAAATTATTTTAAAAGGATTTTTTTGTTTATAAAAATTAAAAAAAATTCCTTTTTAAATAGCAAAAAAACAACCGCCGCGAAATGCATTCCAAACCGCCACAAAATGCAGTATGCGCCATTAAGTTATCTAAAACCAAGAAAATGTCTCATGACAATTTGTCAAGGGCGGTTTGTTAACCGCCACATAAAAACCACCGCGAAATGCCTTTATAACCGCCGCAAATTGCTCTTTATCTTGTAGTGATACCATCTCCAGTTTACTTGACCATTCTTATCAATTTTATAGCCTCCACTACTCACTTGCACTCTCTGTAACTCAAGGATTCTAGCAAGTCCAAGGAGGCCCAGAGCCTCTACTATTAACTTATGCATGGTTTCCCCAAAGATTCTTACTCTCTAAACAACCACCAATCTACTTAACATCTTTATTAACCTTTGCAAGTACTCCACTTTAACAAAAGCCATATTGATATCTTATCAAACCCAAGCCAAGTACAACCCTGAGATCCATAAAGATTCAGCTCCATGCCTCTACTACCACCTCATCCTCTCATTCTCAACACAACAGAACACCCTTGAAGTAGTAACTTTCTCTCTCTCTTTCTCTAAGCTTATCTCTCTTCTATTACTAAAGAGCATGGCTTCCAAAACACAGCTTTTTTATATCCTAGCAAAGAGAGGGAACAGGATACTACATCATACACAGGTACCTATACAACCCAGAGGATATCCTCCTCATCTTAAACACCACACAAGGATCCCTACCCTACTTTCATCAGAGGTCTCCAAACAAAATCTTAGTTTCAAAGCCTAACAATCCATCAGAACCTGAAATCCTATGCTTAGATTCAAACAACTCATATTTAAGCCTTTCTCAAAGCCATACACTAACCTCACACAAGGGAACTAGCAGTTCATCTATCAAGTACTTTATTAAGAACACTTCACACCTATTCATCATACTGTTAAAGAACATAGTCCTCAGAAAACCCAGAGTCCCAGACAACTCATGTTTACTCAACTGACCAGAACCCATGCTCACATACCTCATCTTGCAAACCTAAAGATTCAGTAGAAATGGAGATAATTGGAGAGTGATTCAACTGAGCAAGCCTTCAATGGCGGCTCCTCTCTTTCAATATTCTATCTCAAGAGAATTACAAAACCCTAAATGTGTGTATATATACAAAGACTATGTAATCGGATTCGGGTTAAACTTTCAACCCGACCCGTTAACACTTCAGTCAACACTCCCCCTCAAGTTGGTGCATATATATCACACATGCCCAACTTGGATACAAATTGTGAGAACACATGCCCCGCCACTGCTTTAGTGAGTATGTCTGCTAACTGGTCCTCTGTTCTGATTGGTGGAACTACAATGATTTTCTCATCAATCTTTTCTTTGATAAAGAACCGGTCAATTTCGACATGTTTTGTTCGGTCATGTTGAACTGGATTGTGTGCAATGTTACGAGCAGCTTGATTGTCACAAAACAACTTCATCGGTTCAGTGTTCTCGACACCTAGGTCCTTCAACAAGTTCTTAATCCATAACACTTCACAAATTCCCAATGCCATACCACGATATTCGGCCTCTGCACTAGAGCGAGCAACCACATTTTGCTTCTTGCTCCTCCATGTGACCAAATTACCTCCCACAAAAGTAAAGTAGCCTGATGTAGAACGCCGATCATCAATCGCTCCTGCCCAATCTGCATCTGTATATCCCTCAACTCTGAGATGGTTATTCTTCTTGAATAGTATCCCTTTTCCTGGACTCCCTTTGAGATATCGCAGTATCCTCATCACTGCATTCATGTGTTGTTCTCCAGGATTATGCATGAACTGGCTAACCACTCCCAAGGCATGTGCTAGATCAGGTCTAGTATGCGCCAAGTACATTAGCCTGCCAACCAACCTCTGATATCTCCCTTTGTCCACTGGTACCTGGTTTGGATCCACTCCAAGCTTCAGGCCTTCCTCCAATGGCGTATCAACTGGTTGACAACCCGACATGCCTGTCTCCAGTAACAAGTCTAATGTGTATTTTCTTTGGGACAAGAAAATTTCAGATTTACGTCTGGAGACTTCAATTCCAAGAAAATACTTCAGAGAGCCTAGATTCTTCATTTCAAACTCTATCGATAAGTATTTTTGAAGTGCCAATTATTCCGTAACCACCATATCATCAACATATACGATGAGAGTTGTGATCTTGCTTCCTCTTAGTTTCATAAACAGAGTGTGGTCTGAATTGCTTTGCTCATATCCAAACCTTCTCATAGCATCTGTGAATCTACTAAACCAGGCTCTCGGAGATTGTTTGAGTCCATACAAGGACTTATGTAGTCTGCAAACCTTCTTGCTATGAGAGGTCGGAACATTGTATCCCGGTGGCAAGTCCATATACACTTCCTCAGCTAAGTCTCCATGTAGGAAGGCATTCTTCACATCTAGTTGATGTAAGGGCCAGTCCAGGTTGGCTGCTAGAGACAACAGTACACGTATGGTGTTGATCTTGGCTACAGGCGCAAACGTCTCCGTGTAGTCGATCCCATATGTCTGTGAGTATCCCTTCGCCACCAATCTCGCTTTATAACGGTCAATAGTACCATCTGCTCTGTACTTCACAGAATAAACCCATCTACACCCCACAGGCTTCTTACCAGCTGGCAAGTCAACTATCTTCCAGGTGGCATTCTTCTTTAGTGAGCTCAACTCCTCATTCATTGCTTCCTGCCATTTGGGGTCAGCCAAAGCTTCCTGCAAACTGTTAGGAATAGATACAGTAGATAATTGACGGGCAAATGACTTATTTGATTCCGACAGGTGGTCAGTAGATACATAGTTGCTCATAGGATATTTCACAGTATTTTTGGGATCAGGCTCATATGTGGGTTTAGGTATACCTCGATTATGACGTGGAGGAAGACGTTGTGGTAGCGGGATATCCAGGCCTGAAGACGATTGGTTATCATTAGCACAACTTGTTGGCAGCTCTGATGATTCTTCAATTTGCAGGTATGTATCCGTCGTCGGCTCCTGTGTCACTGGCTCCTCTTGTTCGATTTCAGTGTGTGTGGCATCACCATTAGTCTCACTCGATATATCAACAAGGTCTATAGTGACTGTGTCGGGGACTTCACTGTAGTCCAGAGCCTGAACTTCTTGCCTCCTCTCCCCCTGAAGTGAAGGCTCAGGTGGGGAATAATACATATCACACTCATGGAAGGTCACATCCATAGTAACAATCATCTTCCTAGAAGGCGGGTAATAACAACGGTACCCTTTCTGGTGTAATGCATACCCAACAAACACGCACTTCAGAGCACGAGGTTCTAACTTGCTCCGTTGGTGGGGATGAAGATGAACAAAGGCAGCACATCCGAAAACACGAGGAGGCAAATTGGAACTAGGTGGTGCAGCAATAAGAGCAGATAGTGCATCATGTGGCGTCTGAAAATTCACCGTACGGGAGGGTACACGGTTGATCAAGTAAGCTGCAGAGACAAGAGCCTCACCCCAAAAAGATAGTGGTGCATGCGCCTCAATTAAGGAGGCACGAACCACATTGAGAAGGTGACGATTCTTCCGCTCAGTAACACCATTTTGTTGAGGGGTATATGGGCAGGTTGTCTGATGAGCAATCCCATGGTGATCGAGGAACCGACGGAGATCGGAATTCACATATTCACGGCCATGATCACTGCGGAGAACTTGGATCTGTGCGTTAAATTGAACAGCAACCATTTTGTGGAATTTCTGAAAGGCAGAGTTTACTTCATTTTTTGATTGCAGAAGAGACACCAATGTCACCGAGTACAATCATCAATAAAGGTCACAAACCAATGAGCACCACCGAGAGAAGCAATTTTAGATGGACCCCACACATCTGAGTGCACCACCATAAACGGAACAGAACTCTTACTTAAACGCGGAGAAAATGTACTACGATGACTATGTGCCAGTTCACAAACATCACACTTAAATTGAGAAATATTACTCTTTGAGAATAAACTAGGAAAGAGTTTTTGCAAGTACCCAAATGAGGCATGTCCAAGTCGACGATGCCATAACCAAATATTTGAAGCCGAACCAGTCTTGGACTTCTCCACCTGCGAACTGCCAACTGAAAGAGCTTGCATCAACGGCTGATTACTGTCTGATTGCAAGTCTAAGTAGTAGAGCGTATCTCGTTTAGTGCCATAACCAATCGTCTTCCGGTCTGGATATCCTTAATCACGTAGGAAGAAGGCCAAAAAATGACAACACAATTGAGAGCAGCAGTTATTTGGGAAACAGATAATAGGTTTGTCACGCCCCGCCCCCGAGGTCAGGGCCTGAAGACGCGTGTGAACCGGCCACACCCGGCGAGGGCGGGCCCCACCGGATCACGAAGCCTCGATGATCATCAATCACATAAAACATGCACAGCGGAGTATATCAAATCCAAAGACATAATAAAAAATATGTCTACATAGCGGAATTAAAATCTAAGGGTATCCTGAGACCTAGAGTCTCAATATACAAGAGTTCCTACAAAAGAACCTATAACATGCCCTCACACATGATAAAAACAAGAGGTAGCCAACCTACGGTAATCCCGACAAATCCCCTTGAGGTCTCACGCGCGGCACTCCTATGGCTCGTGTTCTACTCCTCGGGATGCGAAAAGGAAATCAACAAGTAGATGAGCTTTTGAAATGAAGCTACGATGCAAAATTACATGAGGGAGTAAAGCAGTCATATCGCGGATATCATAAGATAAGCTAAAGAAAAGCAAATCAAAAATACAAATATGGCCAAGTCATACAATGCGAGTACTACAATCCGTGCAGGACCACACCAGAGTCGGTACCCACGAAGAAAAACAATCAATGATGGGGACTCCCAATCCATGACCATAGCCGTCTTGAGTCCCAAGGCGGTAAGCAACTCACGCTTGAAGCTCACAAACCATCCCGAGGCGGTCATACGGCCTCCGCCCGATGTCGACCAACTCGGTTCTTCTGAACCCAAGAGTCGATAGCGCTACAACTCATACGTATGCGTACGGTCAGCGTATCGTCCCAGCGGCGGGCACGGGGACAGGCAGTATGCGTCCCCACGGCGAAAGCGAGCGGGGTGTCCCGGCCCTATTAAAGCAAGCGGAGCCACGCTCCCGCTGCGCTGGCGGAAGAATCCGCCAGAAATAACACACCCGGCGGAAACAACCACTTTCGATCAAGCAGAACCCGCACACAAGTTATGGAATCCAACAATCATGGAATAAATGTCACCCAATAACTCAACAATGTATGTATGCGCAAGGAACAAATATCAATGGTGAAGAAAAATACCCAATGATGCGTGAAAACTAGGCTAAGGCACTTACATGTATCCCGGCCAAACTTCAGAATGGAATAACTTACTTCTTCACGCTGCGGCTCTCCGCTCAATCCGAATCTGTGAATAGAGATAGATTTTTTAGTATATGGTGCCCAATTGTGTTGTGTTAAGTGAGGGGACCCGCTAACCACTAATCCCCAGATTTACTAACTAGCCACGTATTTATTTAAATATTCAATTCCCACTCTAAACTCATTAGAGTGTAATTATATACAATGATTTCTTACTTTATGTTCAATACCTCTTAAACCCCTCCTTCTTTTCACGGTCTTACTAATAATTTTGCTTTACATAGACCCAATCCACCAGCCTTTTAACCACAAAGTCTAGTTGTGCGTATGAGTATACCTTCAAATAATTGCCATTCCCTGTACAGCCGTCCGTGAGTGTGCAATGAGTGCTGAGAATAGTTTAAGCCATGATTCACTCTCCTCCAACTTGCAGTTGTAATAGAGTGCAGTCTCAATGGCTTCCCCAATTAAGAAGCTTGAAACCTACACCAATAGCCAACCTGAGACTGAAAGGGCAGCCAACTCCAACTCCAGTTTTGTGCTTAATCAGTAAATGAGCTCAAACTCACTAACAAAAAGAAAGGAGATGGTGAGGAAACCAAAGAAGAAGATTGTGGATATGCTAGATTTTTCAAAGAGGTTCCTTCCGCCATGAGCATGCTCTTAATTATCTCATGGTTTACTGAGAAATAAAGGCTTTGTCCTTAGTTTTTCTCGAGTCATGCATGTTCTCCACCTCCTCCTACTAAACAGACTGTCTGTCCACCTGTTGAATGACCATCTCTCCCACGTCCCCAACTCACATGCAAATCTTTGGACTGAGTTAACTATGCTTTAGTTGTTTCTAGAGTACCATTAACATCCGTTACTCTCCATTATCTCAGCTCCTATAATAATGGTCTACCGACTTACACTCCTGTGTTAACTCACAACCAGAACGTTAGGTTGAATTCAACCATTTGTGGACATGTAGAAGAGCACTTCGAAGGCACCCCTCAACTTATAATATTAGCCATGGTTTAATTAACTATATATGACACCTGCACTTGTTTTTCACTTTTGAGGACTACTATTTTCATACCTTTTCCAACTTCCAGAAGACATATTGTATCCTTAGTTTAGTTTAAAGTTTGACCATCTAATAATAGTATAATAATGCATTTATGAAAGCAATGCTTCAATAGAGTGGTATGTGCCGGTTTTGCCATTCAAGTCTCCAAATCCTTAGTAGCTCATAGCATCCCATCATTATTTAATTTAATCCCCCAAGCTCAACCTTCTAAATTCTTATTTTTTTAGAATTAATGGCTCTTATGTCCTCCACTTGTAGTGGAGTATAATGATGACCATGAGGTCATCCAATCCATTAATATTTTAGCCAAGCTTTATAAGATGTTATTAAAGCTTCTACAAGGTAACCTTGGGGTGGTTACACACGGCACTATAACATTTCAAATTACTTAGAATCATGGAGAATAACCACCATTTTGTATTAATGGAAAAAAAATCCTCCTTAAATCCCCATTCTCATAACTATTTCCATCATTCCATGGTCTTGAGGTGACCATCCGATGTGATGGCTCTCATTCCTTTCAACTACACTACATCCACAAAATTAAATTTAAGTCCTTATCATCTCAAAACATTACATGCAAGTCCTATTTTTCCCAGGATTTCATCTTAGCATTTAAGCCAATTTCTCAAGCAACTTTACACATAAGTCCTTCACATTATTGATTATTTGTCAAGGCTCCCCATTCCATATTATTCAAATTTATAATTCGATTTACTCTGATTAAACACTAATTTGTTACCACACTTTAGAGGTGGTCTTTACAAGGTTGTAGGCAAGAGAAGGGACTACAAGGACATTATCGAGATTGAGGTTGTGTGTAAGGGAAATAGTGCCTTCCCCAATAACGGGAACAGAGCTACCATCTGCAGTAGTTACAACGGTTTGAGATGAAGGCTTTATAGATTTAACTAGTGTAGAATCAAATGTCATATGTGTTGTAGCACCCGAATCAATTAACCATGTATTATTCATAACAGAAGCAGAAACCTTGAAAGCCTTACCCTTGTTACCTGTAGTGGAAACTAGAGCAGTCTCTCTTGCAGCCCCAAGTTGTGGAACATCCTTGGCGTCGGCCATTTTCCTAGTGGAATTCGTTGATCGAAGGACTACGTGAGGAGCATCGCCGGAGTCCATTTTCCTTTGATCACCCATGATAACACAGGAGAGCAATTCAGCACATTGACAGAGATGTATATATAGTCTTGTTTTGTTTTTGTTTTTGTTTTTGTTTTTTTTTTTCTTTTTTTTGTTTTTTTTTTCTTTTTCCGCACAACAAAGTCACAGCCTGCTGTATAACTTTTCTCTCTTGAAATTGGTGTAACAACACATAAATGCTGATGAGATTAATGAAAGTGATTGATGGGACAGTTTTTTTTTAAAAAAAATAAAAAATTTGAAGCAAAGCTGCATTAATGAGCAGTTCAGCACTACAGCCACCTTGACGTGACTGAGTACTACCCGTTGAGCTTTGGTAGCTCAAATCACCACCACCTATGGTGGTGTTCACCAGCCAGGGTTGCAACTGCCGGAGGTTTCCCCACGTCACCGGAGCACACGCCAGCTTCACCCGGAGGAGCACACGCGGTAGGCTTCCCTGCTTCCGCTGCGCGTTCCCAAGCTTCCACTGCGCCGGTTCAGCGTGGAAAGATGCTATCTCTGACAAGTCCAAGCTTGGATCTTGGGCAGAGGGAACAGGAAATGGCCTTACAAGAGGTTGATGATGTCCGGACGCCGACAAGCTGTTCGTTGCCGGATCTCAGCGGCGCAGAGGCAGCTGTTCGTTGCCGGATCTCAGCGGCGCAGACGCAGTTCCTCCTTGACAGATGAACAACCTCCGTCTTCTCCTCACTGAAGGACGCCGGCTCTGCACAGAGAGCAGCACCAGTTCGGAGACGAAGAAAAGTCTGAAACACCCAGTCGGACCTTCCCAACGCTCTGATACCAAGTAGAAATGGAGATAATTGGAGAGTGATTCAAATGAGCAAGCCTTCAATGGCGGCTCCTCTCTTTCAATATTCTATCTCAAGAGAATTACAAAACCCTAAATGTGTGTATATATACAAAGACTATGTAATCGGATTCCGGTAAAACTTTCAACCCGACCCATTAACACTTCAGTCAACAGATTCAAATCCATGCATGTAATATTGAATAACCTTTCCAATAACTTTCCATGGGTTCAGAGACTCACCGGAAGGTGGTCACGCGTGGTGATCTCGTGGTGGAGCTCTGGCGTCGCCTCTCTCCCAGTTGTGGGTGACCTCAACTCCTCGTCACCATTGACGACTACTCCTGGTAACCAGTCGTTACCAACACCACCCTTCTCTCTCTACAGTGGCGACGCTAGGGTTTGGGGTACCCTCTACTCTTATACAAATTAGTGAGGAGATTTTGGATAAACTCAATCCCGTTGATGGTGCGCGGGGATCACGATCTGGAGAAGGGATAATATTGGCTGCCTTGGAACCAGCATTCAAAGAGGATGGATGGTTGATCTCAATCCCATGCGCGCGCAGTTCAGCAATGGTGAAGGCGCATCACGCGTTTTTGTTTTCTCTTCCTCCATGAACCCCTTATTCTACGCGTCCCCACCGGAGCTGTGTGATGCCATCCTTGATTTCCCCATTTGAAATCGTAACCGTGTCTAGTATTATGATTGGACGCTACCCTTTTTTTTTTGCAATTAAGTCCAACATTTCGTTAAACTCACATCCTTTATATTTCCACCATCTCATATATAGTGCCTCCTTACATAATGTCCTTGCATGGGTTGTCTGGTGATTATGCACTTAAGTCCAAAAATACATAGTCACATCCATGCAAGTCTCTTTCAAACTTTTGTTTAATCCTCCATTAAAGACATGTCCCATCCAAGCTTTTACTTACAAACAATGGTGGACCATAGTCTGTGTCCTCCCTTCTGATGCTCAGTGAATTAGGGGCTGTTTGGTTGGCTGGATGGAGAGTTACATCCAGGGATGGGTAACTCTCCATCCAGCACTTTTTACTTTTGGTTGTTTGGTTGGCTTTTTAAAAGTGGATGGGGGTTTGGCCATCCAAAAAAATTGCATGAACCTCTAAGTTTAGAGAGAGAGAGAGAGCATCCGTGGTTGTATAATGGAAACAACATCTAAGTTATTTAATTTACTATCTTGCCCTCAACCTTAATCACTATGTATAAGGTTTGGCTAGAATCATTGCATGAACCTCTTAAGTCAAATTACATTTTAGCACTTGTTTTTAATAACTTACTACATGCAAGTCCTCTTTCCCAAGACTTATAAGAAATCTCTTTTTACACATTAGTCCAAGCCCAATAAAATCCCTCTTTACATATGAAACCCACTTAATTTCAAATATGGGGAACTTCCTTAATTAACTAATTAATTAAAGAGCAATTAGGGAATTTTTTTTTTATTCCAACTAAAATTCAATTAAATTCAACATTGGGGACTTTCTTTTATTAACCAATTTTTTAAGGAACATACTTAGAAATATAAAATAATAACAATAATAATTCCCTAAAATCTTCGGATTTTACAGTTTTAATATTATATTACTTAATGGATGGCATACCAATTGATGGATGACAAGTTATACTAAGAGACAATGGCATTCTTGAATGACTTGATGGTGATGGTGGTACCATACATGAATTAAGCTTTGAGTATTTGTAGACTTGCAAAATATGACATCGAGAGCATTAATTGCATGGAGTGGAGAATCTAAAACTCTAACTCTAAGGTAGTTTGAATTTCAAGATGTTGTGATGGGAGAGAATACATGCAACCATATTATTTGAAATATAAAGTCATTCTTACACCATATGAGTCTAAGATAATGAGGGGCATCACTCCATTTATCTTATTTTTCAGAACCAAACTATTGTTTGTCAAGTCATTGAGTTTGGGTTCCTGAATTCATAACGATGGCATTAACAGCATATGAAATATAAATATCACACATTTCGAGGCGACAGTGGAATATTCACCTTGAGGCGGATGGTAAAGTCCAAATCCTGAAGCGGCAAATCTCGATGCACTAATAGAATATGCATCTCGAAGCAACTAATAAAGTGATACGACTCTCGAGATGGTGATGAAATACTCATTTTGAGATAGTCGATAAAACATAAATCTTAAAGCGGTGCAAATCTCAAGGCGGCAATAAAGTAGGCATCTTGAGCAACCATGGCATAAACCCCAATGTGGAGAAGCATATATCCCAAGGCGGAAGGCGGCGTCATTTAAAAAATAAATAAATAAATATATGCATCTTATGATGATATTTATATGTAATAAAAATTATGATTTTCAAATAAATAAAATAATTTTTGTTTTATTATTCATTGCCTTTATTTGTACTTGTACCCTTAATCGAAGGTTCCCAAGACTCTGTCTGGGGTAATTAATAATAGAGACTTGCCTCTATTAGGAATGGAAGAACCCACAAAATAAAAATAATATCTCATTTGTGATTCGATATATCGCCTGTTGTCTCTTCACAAACACGATGCCAGGCAGGTATTTTCGATCCCACAAATTCTGGCACGTCAGGTGAGGACCATATTCCACCTCCCATCTTTCAAGCAAAAGTACAAGTAGAGGCAATGTTCAACCGCGCGGACCTATAAGCCCGAAGCTTACCATCTTCCTCGGGGAAGGAACTGAAGTTCAATTGCCCAACTGTACCTTCAATACTAGAGCTGCTGGAGCTGAACTGAGTTTTGGCACAATCTCTGAGTCCGTGCAGTCTATAAGGAGGTCTTCACCAACATAGGAGAACTCGATGGTCCCGCACCTTCCATCCAGGGGCAGTCGCCCGAATGTGATTGTCCCAAAGATCGGTAAAGATGTTGTTGTTAAAGTGCCCACGAGGGTATCTGCTTTCAAGAGGCTATCCCGCACTAAAATTATGGTTTCTTCGAATGATAAAGATGATGAGCCTACTTTCACGGTTACTAGAAAAGGGAGAGAAAGTAGGATATTTCAATCTGATGAGGATACACTTAAGAAGAAGAGTGTGTTCTCAAGACTCACGCAAGGGAAAATGAAAGTTCCAAAAACAAAGGCTGGATTTTGTGTCCTTCCAAGAACACAAAAGTAATCAAATGGGTTCCTTCAACAACTTATTTGAACCACTTAAGTTGGTGAAGAAGAATTCAACTACTGTAGAGATGCGTCCTCAGCTAAATGAAAACAAAGATGGTAGACCCCCAAAGTCCTATCATAGAGACTCTCTTAGAAAAAAATCTCTACAAGACTTATACAGCATCAAAGAAGCTACAGTCAGAGAAGATGATCTCGAGAGAGTTCTACCAAAAGAAGAAGCAGCTAGTATCAAAAGCACGCATGACAGTTTTTGATCGAATAGCTTCTACACAAAATCAAACCAAAACCAATCGCTCAAAGTTTTAGTGGAGGAGAGAAATGAAAGATGAAGAAATGTCTGATGTGGATGTGGAAATACACACTGTTCGAATGGTCACTGAAACTCGAGGAGATCCAGCACCCGAACAAGAACAACTAGGAGTGTTCATAAGAACACGTAGAAGAGCGGCAGACTGTCAAAGTGGGGTTGGAGATGAAGGTTCAAGCCAGATGCCATATGAGGGACAAGGGATAGGGACTGGCCTTCCAGTATTTCATGCTACACCAAGGAACAACAAGGAAGTAAACCCTCAAAATGAAGGTAATGAGAATGAACCTACCTTTGCTTATAATGAAGATGATATTATAAGGAGAGTCCAACAAATGGAAAGACTCCGACAAATGGAAAATCGAGAAGCTGAATATCAATGGCTCAATGAAAACATGACGATGTTGATGGAGTCATTGCTCAAGATACAGAGACAAATGGCTATCTTAAAGGAAAATCAAGCTGTAAAAGCACAAAGGGGCGAGAAGTCCAATTCCACAACCAAGAGAAACCCCTAGGCCAATAGAGCAAGGGAGGACCTCTCCATAACCAAGAGAAGTTCCTAGGCTAGGAGAGCAAGGGGAAACTTCATATGCTCCTATAAGAGAAATCTCTAGGCCAGGAGAGCAAGGGGGAACTTCATATGCTCCTATAAGAGAAATCCCTAGGCCAGGAGATCAAGCGGGAACCTCATATGCTCCTAATGCTCCTATTCCAGAGCAGTCGGCTATATGACTCTGGAGGAGATACAACAGATGGTGGCGGCTAAAGTGAAACAGGCCAAAGGAAGCGGGATAAGGGTCGACGTAAATAAACCTTATCCCAGCTATCATGACTTGTTACCCTACCCCAAGGGATATAATGTACCTAAATTCAAGCAGTTTGGTGGGATTGGCAATCCTGATCAACACTTAGCTCCCTTTGTGACAGCATGTGGAGATACAAGTACAAAGCCTTCGCTTCTCCTCAAAAAGTTTTCTGCAAGTCTCACAGGGGTGGCATTTGAGTGGTATGCAAGCTTGCAACCTAAGTGAATCCAAACCTGGCAACAGCTGAATGATACATTTCGGGTACAATTCGGGGGCGTAAGTGACAAAATCATGATCGCCGACCTCGCAGCCACTCCCTAAAATAATAATAAGAAAGTGGTAGATTATATTATGAGATGGAGAAACCTAAGCATCAAATGTGAACAACCCCTTGATCAGCCACAAGTGGTGGGTTTATTGCTTGGGAATATTGATAGCTAGATGGCACCTTTTTTTAGTATATCTAGCATCACCACATTTCAGGAGTTGATTTCACAAGCTAAGAAATTGGAAAGGACATACCCAAAGTTATTTTCCAATTTTCAAATTTCAAGGAATGATAGAAAGAAGCCCAAAAGGACATAAGGTGTTAAGTATACTATTACAACCTTCAATATTGATAAAGGAAAAGGCATTGTGGAGTCTTATAAGCCGGAACAAGTTAAGCTACCCACCTTAGGTGCTGCTGGTAATGAATCAAAACCTCTTCCTTCATTAAAAGAAAGGATAAATAACAAATATTCTTTCAGAAGAGGTAAAGTATTGAAGATATTTAAAGATCGATGCTGTGAAATAAGGTCTGCAACTCCATAAATGCAAGAGACCGGAAGAGCAGAACAAGAAGTATCATCCCAGTTATTGCCCATACCATAGAGTATTAGGATATACAATTGGGGATTGCTATGTTTTTAAGGATTGGGTTGAGCGAAAATATCAAGAAGACAAGATTAAACTCTTGAAGAATGTTTTGTTGGAGCAACCGGCTGAGCATATTCGCTATGTGACTACCCTAGACCTTGAGGTTCATCCCAAGGGGAAGTCATGGTGGTGGGCAATAAAGTGATACTCCCGCCTTCTGCTGTGCTAGAAGAATTATGGGAGGTATTTATATCCAAGAAGTCGAAGAAGATGGTAAAAAAGTTGGTTGAGCTCCCAAGGATTACGTGGAGATATTCCCAAGAACCCCCTAAAGGGCTACCAATAAAACAAACTAAGAAGAAGAACAAAAAGAAGAAGCAAAATCGCGAACAATCAAATCACAGGAAATCCATTATTAAAGAGTATATCAAGTCCCTCAACAAATATGAGCAGAAAGAAAGAGTCTTGATCACTCTCAAAGACTATTTTCCAGAGGAGGTTGAAGAATTACTCGAAGAATTAGTTGAAGAAGATGATAAAAGTATGCAAGTCGAAACTTGTAGGGTTATTTCTGGAGGAGAATACCCTTTGTACAACCCAGATGAGGATGATGACAGCTTCTCTGAGCCAGAAGAGTTATACGATCATTATGGTCGACCCTATATCAACAAGAAGCAGAAGAAGAAGATGGCATTCAGAGAAAGAGTGAAGAAGGTGAAAGCCAGACTCCTGGAGCCACACCAACCAGAAGAGCCAAAGAAACCATATTACACCCCTAAGGCCCCAAAATATAAGGTCTTGAGGAAGTTTATGCCTGCTAAAGAAATTCTTGCTTTCATTCAAAGGGTGACAGAGGAGTCAGCTAACAGACTACTGCAGTTACATATTGAAGATGCTGAATAGGATGAGTCTGGAAGATACCCTCTAGAAGCATCAGGGCAAAATTTTGTTTCAGAGTTCGTGGAGTCTTCACCCCATGCAAAAGCAACAAATACTAAGGGTCTATCCAACACGACACTAAATCAAGAGGAGTAAAAGGAAGGAACTTTTTGATCAAGCCATGGAAATGGGACTGAATTACCTAACCCTAAAAGACCGTGTTGGATGCATCTCGACAGTCACCCAAATTACTGTCCATATCACTGACTTGTGGGGCACACCATAGAGGAGTGCCAGAACTTCCAAAAATGGTTACAAAAATAAGTTTCTATGGGAAATTTGATGCTGATAGATGATTATTTCGAGGAAAATGGGGAATGTCGTGCCATCACCTCTCAAGAAGATTATGAGGATGAGTTGAACTTCTCAAATGATGAAGTCGATGAGATACGATACCATGTATATCAAATACAACTCAAAGATGGGAAATTACTTCAGCCAAGATAGGTATCCAGCTCCAATGATAAAAACAAAGAGAAGATGATTGAAAAAGGAAACATGTTAGCAAAGAAACCATCAAAGAAGCCAAATTATAATATTTTGGCACACTTGAAGAAAGTCCCGGCACTTCTCAGTATGTATGATGCACTAATGATGTTAACAGAAATCAGGGAATCTCTAGTACATACCCTACAAAATCCTGAGGAGTATCAGGCCTACTTTGCTGAGGTTAATATGAAAGAAGCTCTATATACATTTCATACACCTTCAGTTTCCTTCACAGATGAAGATTTGCTACTGGGAACTACAGAACACAACAAACCGTTATATGTGACGGGTTTTTGTGATGGGATAAAAATCAACAGAGTTTTGATTGACCCAAGGTCCTCTGTGAACCTAATGACCCTCAACACTCTCCAGGCATTGGCTCTCAAAATATGACACTTATCTCCAGAGAAGATCGTCATTCAAGGCTTTAATCAATACAGCCAAAAGGCATTGGGGTCTATCATTCTCTCAATTAAATTTGGAAAGATGACATCTAATATGAAGTTCCATGTGATCAACACAGATGCCTCATACAAAGCCCTATTGGGAAGGCCATGGATCCATGATCAGATAGTCCCTTCAACGCTTCATTAATGCGTAAAGTATATGGTGGATGGGGAAGAGTTTAGAATTAATGGAGAGATTCAACCTTTCAGCATCCATGAAATACATTACGAAGATGCAAGGTATTACTTAGGGCAAGTCATCCAAAAGGGGCAAGTCGCGAAGTCCAAAAGAAGAGTCTCTGGTTAAGACACCTAAGTCTGCTCCTGTGTTTTAATTGAAAGAGTCAATATTACCTTACTTTGGTAGTGATACTAAGTCATCAGAAAACGAAAGTGATGCAAATATACACCAGTGTAAGGATCAAACTAAAGGGTCTACACAAGAAAGTACAGTGCATATTACAAGGATTGCTGACGGACTCTACAAGTTCTTAGATGATTTGAATATTAACATAGTTGAGCATTTGAAGATATTCTATATCCCAGCTCATCACGAAAAGGAGATAGGCATCCTCTTCTATAAAACTCAAAGCAGTAAAACTTCAAATGATGATATCATAAATATTGAAGATTTAGAGGATGATGAAATTCAACTCATAAACTTCCCCAGCTATTACCCTGATAAGCTCAAGACAGCGGTCGAGAAGTTTGGGGGCAAAATGAAATGGTCAAGGAAATTATGTCAAAGCTTTCATTGACTGTGGAATCCTTCACATGTGGATAAGAGAGGAATAGGTTATTCTGAACCTTCAAGACACTCATATTATATGACGACATCCAAGGAAGAAGAAGAAGATATCAAAATGAAGAGCGCACCAGCTGAACTAGAAGACGAGAGGCAAGCGAAAATTGATGAGTTGGTTAAATTCAAGCTGGGAAGCAATAAGGACCCGAGGCCGACCTTTTTAAGTACATAACTATCAAAAGAAGAAAGGGCACCATTCGAGGCTCTATTAAAAGAGCATGTTAACTGCTTTGCCTGGAATTACAATGAAATGCCAGGGTTGGATAATGAGGTAGCTGTTCGTAGACTAGTCATTGACCCTAATGGTACACCAGCCAAACAGGTACCAAGAAAGATGAGTTTGATCTGGAGGAAAGAGTGATAGAAGAAACAAAGAAGTTGATTGAAGCAAATTTCATCAGAGAAGAGAAATACCCTGATTGGGTAGCTAGTATAGTGCCTGTGAAGAAAAAGAATGGGCAGATACGGATATGTGTGGATTTCAGAGGTTTGAATAAAGCATGTCCTAAAGATGATTTTCCTCTATCAGTTATAGAGATCATGATCGACAATACTTCAGGATATGAGATGTTCTCCTTTATGGATGGATATTCTGGATACAACCAAATCAAAATGCATCCATATGATGAGAAGAATACTGCTTTCCGAACACCTATGGGCATATACTGTTACAGAGTAATGTCGTTTGGTCTGAAAAATGCTGGGGCAACATATCAAAGGGCTATGACTAGGATATTTGATGATCTAATTCACAAAGTCATCGAATGTTATGTGGATGATCTTGTGGTTAAAACAAATTCTAAAGATAAGCATCTTGATGATCTGAGGACAGTTTTCACACGCCTTAGAGAATACAAGCTGGAAATGAACCCCATGAAATGTGCTTTTGGAGTCCTATCTGGGAAGTTCTTGGGCTTTATTGTAAGGTATCGGGGAATAGAGATAGACACCTCTATGATAAAGGCGATCCTAGAGATGCCACCTCCACAAACATTGAAGTAATTGCAATCTTTTCAAGGGCATTTAGCATATATCAGAAGATTCATCTCCAATCTATCTGGAAGATGCAAGCCCTTCTCCAAGCTAGTCAAGAAAAATATGCCTTTCAAGTGGGATTATGAATATCAGAAGGCTTTTGAAGACATCAAGCAATACTTGTTGAATCCACCAGTATTGGCAGCCTCAATTCATGGAAAACCTTTGATTCTATCTACTACTACATTGGAAGGGTAATTAGGAGCTATGCTGGCCCAGAACAATGAAGAAGACAAAGAAAATGCATTATATTACCTTAGCAGGACATTGATAGGAGCTGAGAGTAAATATACACCAATTGAAAAACACTATCTAGCTTTGGTGTTTGCGGTCAAGAAGCTGAGACACTACTTGCTGGCACATAAAGTCATCCTTATATCAAAAATTGATCCACTCAAATACCTTATGACAAGACTGTTGCTTACTAGAAGACTGACAAAGTGGGCGCTAATTTTGATGGAGTTCGATATAACATATACTTCACATAAGGCTATTAAAAGGTAGGCGTTAGCAGACTTTCTAGCTACACATCCTCTCCATGATGATTCACCACTTAACTAAGATCTTCCTGATGAAGAGACACTTATAGTGAAAGAAGCACAGTAGTGATTATATTTTGATTGGGCGTCATCTATAAAACCTGCACTCAGGTTCACTATTCCACAAATCAAAGTTGGGATAGGGCTCGTGTTTGTCATACCGGAAGGGGGAATTCTTAGATATGCACTCTCCCTTACAAATCCATGCACAAACAATGAGGCAGAATATGAAGCTCTCATAGCTGGTTTGGAATTAGCAATCAAAATGGGAATCCAACATATTCATATATTTGGAGACTCACAACTCGTTATCAAGCAAGTCGAAGGAGACTACAAGACATATAAGCCTGAACTTCTTAAATATTATAAGAAGGTTAAAAATCTGATGAGGAAAATCCCCCAAGTACAGTTGAAGAGGGTTTTAAGATCAGAAAATGGAGAAGCTGATTCTTTGGCAAAACTAGCGAAGGAGCTGGCGAATCCGAACTATGAAGAAATCCATATTACCATAAGAAGTAGAAGGCTTATAAGTACGATCCTTGATGATATCGAAGAGGAAAGTGATGGGGGCAAAGCGGAAGTCTTCGACCCTCGAAATGTCAGAGGAAGATTGGAGGCAACCATTCATGGAGTATCTAAAATATGATAAACTCCCATAGGACAAATCATAAGGCATTCAGATAAAAAGAAGAGCCCTAAGATTCACCGTTATAAATGATGCATTGTACCGCAGGTCATATGATCAACTATTTATGCGATGTCTTTCATATGAAGAAGCTCAAGAAGTCATACAAGATGTTCATCCGGGATATGTGATGCATACCAATCTGGGACCCAAGATGTGACTCAAGATTAAGCGCCTGGGATATTATTGGCCAACCATAGTCAGAGATTGCATCGATTATGCTAGACGATGCCATCTATGCCAAATACATGGTGATTTTATTCATCAAAATCCAAATCCTCTATACCCCACAGTCTCTTTATGGCCCTTTGAGATGTGGGGAGCAGATGTAGTCTGTCCTATTGAACCTCCATCATCTTTGGGACATCGATTCATATTGGTTGCAACATGCTACTTCTCCAGATGGGCAGAAGCTATTCCACTGAGAGAAGTGAAGACTGAAAATATCATCAAATTCTTCAAGGAGAACATCTTATACAAATTTGGGACTCCAAGGAGAATTATTTCATATAATGGCCCTACTTTCAGAAGCTTCAAAATTGGGAGATTTGTACAGCACCAAAAAATAGATTGGAGATATACCTCTATCTATAATGCTAGAGCAAATAGGTTAGCATAAGCATTCAACAAGACCCTCTCAAAGCTATTAAAGAAAGCAGTGTCCAAAAACAAGAAGGACTAGCATGAGAGACTCCTGGAGATGTTATGGGCCTACCGTACCACCTATAGGACTCCAACATAGTGTACACCATACTTTTTAGTATTTGGAACTGAAGCAGTCCTACCTCTCGAAATCCAGATACCTTCATTGAGAGTGGCAGTACAAAATGAAATATCAAATGAAGACAATATCTAGCTACGCCCAGATGAGTTAGACTCTCTTGACAAGAAAAGGATAGGGGTACAATAGAATCTTGAAGTCTACAAAGCAAAGATGTCTCAAGCCTACAACAAATTGGCTCGGTTTAGGACTTTTACCAAAGGAGAAATGGTTCTTGTCCTTAGAAGACCTATCATCACCAATAAACGGGTCGGGGGTAAGTTTAAAGCAAACTGGGAAAGTCCGTACGTCGTGGAGGTCATCTATGAAGGAGGCACATACCAACTCATTGATGCCATCGGAGAAAGACCAATGCCACCCATTAATGGTCGTTTCCTGAAGAAATACTATGCATAATATAAAAATGTTTGCCTATGATGGAATTTCTGGTCCCTTATAGGGGTAGAGTAGTCATATACAATCAAATGTACTTCCCAAGGCAAAACATTAATTTTCATGTACTTTTGTAATAAATTTATTCAATGAAATAAAAGGTCACATGTTTGTCTACGACGAAACGTCCGGCTCCTTGTAAAAGGTAGACTGGTCATGTACAATTAAATGTACTTCCTAAGGCAAATACATCAACTCCCCAAATTTCCAAAAAAAAAAAAAAGAAACCTTGATGCTTTGGTTTGAAATATGAAGATGTCCCACTTATTATACAATGTTAAAGGCTCAAGTATATGCATGATGATTGCTGCAATGATTTGAATGCTCAAGTCCTTGACTATATACTATAATGACAATGCACTCATTAGTGATAGTCTTGTGAATATTATTTATTGAAAGATGAATATGGAGCTTTGATGGATTTCATTAAGTCAATGGATTTTATTTCCCATGGTTCTTGATATTTGGAATTTATTCCTCTCACATTTACTATATAAAAAAAGTGATCATAGTCTTTTGATAAATAAGAACCAGATGAAAAAAGGGTTGAAATAGAAGAAAATAAAGGAAAGTCAAATCATGTTCATAAATCCTATGTCTCAAAACCAACTACCAAAGGGTAGAAAAAGCTGAAAAATAAACTAAAATAAACTAAAAAAATGGAATTGGAAAGCTCTTCAGTGCCCAACAAACTACAAACATGACTTCTTTGCTTCCTCCAATTATTCAAGCTATCCCGTGAAGAGAGTGATGTGACGGTCATCTGAATGATCTCCTCGACCTTCAACAAGTTGTGCTTTAACCCTATCCAATGCAACTTAAACATTTGTTCGAATGTGGTCAAAAGTTTCTAAGGAGACCATTGAAGTTGCTATCTCTTTATTCAAAGTTTCTTTCTCTTCATCCAAAGTTTTTGCCGTATTTGAAATTTCGCGAACTTTGGATTAAAGTTGATTTATCATATCTGAAATTTCACAACCTTCATCCTGAAGTTGATGGCGTTCTGAAATAAGCTTCTGATGCTTCTCCTTCTTCATGTTATGTCATTAGCCAAATCCATATAATGATTGTGTTGCTTTGGCGGGGATTTAAGTTAACATTTACAACGGCATTAACATCTGACGCCGGGTAGGGTAGTGATTAACCTGCGGGCGGTGGTAAACAGGGGGGATTGATAGAAGAGTAAGAAAAAGGGAGGACAAACAGAGAAGAAAAGTCTCTGAAACTTTAAAAAGAAAATAACTCAATAATCAATGAATTAAATTCAACCCACAAGCTGGGTTTAAATAGCTAAAAGAAACTAACCTAGATAACCTAGAAATTCTATCTTCTTATTCAAATTTGCCCAAATCGGCAAATTTTAGTCTAATAGAAAAACTTATCTAATTCTAAAATAACTAAACAAAACAGATAACTCCTAAAAGTCCGAGTTCAAATCGGATTCATATCCTATCCTAAATTGGCATACGAAGTATTACAAAAAATAGAAAAAAACACTGAGAAACGAAGAAACGAAGGGGAAAACGGTGGAATTTGAGGGTGAAGGAAGGGTCCATCAAGCAAAGCTAGATGGATTTCACGTACGCGTCGAGACGAGCTTTCCGAATTGGGGTTGAGCGTGCAAATCCGATATCGGTAGCCAAAGTTATGGCCAAAATACCGAAACGTGTCCAAAGTTCTCCCCAATTCCGAACTTGACTCGATCACCTTCCGCCTTTACGTCGGTCCGCCAAGTCGTGGTATGCCAAAGCTCTCATGGTGTAATCAGATAGCTAGGCATCGTATGACTCGGGCTCTCCTGCATCAGCCTCCTAGGGTTGGAAAGAACTCGCCCTCGAGTTCGTAATAGGATCGGTCGACTCCACAAAACAGGGGCTCAGATGCTTCACATTGAACATGTCAGAGGTCTTTAAATAACTGGGAAGGCGCAAACAGTATGCATTGTCATTGATCTTCTGCAGCACTTCACAGGGTCCGATCTTTCGTTCCTTCAGCTTGTTATACTCACTCACAGGGAAGCGATCTCGAGTGAGGACAGCCCACACTAAGTCGCCCTCATCGAACAACACTTGACGCCGCCGTTTGTCTGCATTCATCTTGTACTTGGTATTATTCTCCTGAATAGTTGACTTGACCTGCCATGAATAACCCGAAGGTGCTCAGCCATCTCATCAGCTCGGGGGTGAACACGACCAATCCGTGGGATGGGGGTGAGATCAAGTACTCCTGATGGGTTCTGCCCATAGACAACCTCGAATGGGCTCAAGCCGGTAGTCCGATTCTTTGATCTATTGTAGGCCAATTCAGCTTGAGGTAGTGCCAAATCCCACTGCTTCAGTTTAGTTCCAGTCAAACTCCTCAATAGGTTGCCCAAACTCCGGTTCACCACTTCATTCTGACCATCTGTCTGGGGGTGGTATGCACTGTTAAAGTTCAATTGTGTCCCAAATTTTCCCCACAAGCTTCTCTAGAAGAGGCTAACGAACTTGGTATCACGATCGGATGTGATGGAGCGAGGGACACCATGCAAGCGAACAACCTCTCGAAAGTAAAGATGTGCGATGCGAGTAGCATCCATAGTCTTCCGACAAGCTACAAAATGAGTCATCTTGGAAAATCTGTCAACCACCACCATGATAGAGTCTGAGGCCCGCTGGGTACAAGGAAGGCCCAGAACAAAATCCATACTGACGTCAAGCCAAGGGGCTTCAGGGACTGGCAAGGGAGTGTACAGGCCTGCGTTGGTGAGAACTCCTTTGGCCCGCTGACATACAAAGCAGCGCTCTATAAAGTGAGCCACGTCGCTAGACAACTTTGGCCAATAAAAGTCTGCAGCTATGAGGGCGTAGGTCTTATCACGACCAAAGCGCCCCTCGTTATGGAGTTCGCTCATGATCTGCTGTCGCAATGAATAGTCAGGGATGCACAGCTGCAGGCCACGAAACAGGTAACAGTTATGCAAAATAAAATCATGACGATGTCCATCGGTTACCTCCTGAAGGATCCGCCCGAAGGAAGGATCATCCGCATACATATCCGTGAAAGCTTCAAACCCTGCAACTTTGGCGCTCATTGTGGTGAGAAGAGAACTACGGCGGCTCAAAGCATCTGCTACACGGTTGAGACTTCCTGCTTGATGCTTCAGAGTAAAGGTGAACTCTTGCAAGTACGCCACCCACTTAGCGTGCCGCCTGCTCAGTTTGTGTTGGCCATTGATGTACTTCAGGGCTTCATGATTGGTGAATAGGATGAACTCCTTCCGTATGAGGTAGTGGCGCCAATGCTTCAGCGACTGAACTATGGCATAAAACTCCAGGTCATAAGTGGAGTAGTTCTTCTTCGACCCCGACAGCTTCTCACTAAAGAAAGCTACCGGTCGTCATGACTGGCTCAGAACACCTCCAATGCCAACTCCAGATGCATCACAATTTACCTCGAACACTTTGTCGAAGTCGGGAAGTGCGAGAACTGGTGCTTCGGTCATCTTCTGTTTGACCAGGTGGAAGCTATTTTCTGCCTCATCCGTCCACTTGAAATCACGCCCCTTGAGACACTCTGTGATGGGGGCAATCAGCGTGCTAAAGTTCCGGATGAATCTTCTGTAGAACGAGGCCAGCCCATGGAAGCTTCGAGCATCATGCAAGGTCCTCGATGCAGGGCCACTCCAAGATTGCATCGATCTTTGATTGATCCGCATGAACACCGTCGAGAAACAACAAAACCAAGGAAGGTCACGAAGTGGTGAAGAAGGAACATTTCTTTCGGTGGCGGTCAGCGCCGTTCTCGGCAACTCAAAGGCAGTAGCGAAGATGGTCAAAGTGTGAGGACCAACTCGGACTATAGATGAGGATGTCATCGAAATAGACCACCACAAACTTGCTCATAAACGGTCGCGAAAACACGGTGCATGAATCGCATGAATGTCTTTGGGGCGTTGGACAACCCAAAAGGCATCACCATCCACTGCATGCAGTCCCATGTTGTGTCTTAAACGCCGTCTTCCACTCATCTCCGGGCCGTATTACGTCGACGGTGGTATCCGCTCTTCAGATCGATTTTTGAGAAGACCTTTGAGCCAGATAGCTGATCCAACATGTCATCCAGGCTGGGGATGGGGTAGCGATATTTGATGGTGATTTTATTGATTGCTCGGCTGTCTATACACATGCGCCACGAGCCATCCTTCTTTGGCACCAACAGGGCTGGAACTGCGCAGGGACTCATGCTTTCTCGGATGTAGCCGTTCCTTAATAACTCCTCCACTTGCCGCTGCAATTCTTCGGCTTCCTTGGGACTGAGGCGGTATGCGGGTCGGTTCGGCAAACTAGATCCTGGGACAAGATCTATCTGGTGTTGGATGTCCCTCATAGGTGGGAGTCCTGGGGGAAGTTCCTCTGGCATCAAGTCCGCGAACTCCAGGAGTAACTGTTGCACTTCTATTGGCAGATCTGGATTCATGTCTATGGCACTATGCATGCAAAGTAGCAATGCATAGACTACATCGCCCTGCTTAATCCCGCTTAAAAATCTGGACATAGAAAGTAGGTTAGTATTAGTTACCGGAGCAGGATACTTTTCTTCTCGGCGGGGTGCCAACACGATCTTTTTTCCCTTGATGCTGAGGGAATAAGTATTCTTCCTTCCATCGTGGACCACGCTCCGATCATACTGCCATGGTCGTCCCAGTAGTAGGTGACATGCATCCATTGACACGACGTCGCACCATGCATTGTCAAAGTACCTCTGCCCAATGGAGAAAGACACGAGACATCGCCGATCTACTTTTACCTCGTTGCCTTTGCTCAGCCATGATAGATTGTAGGGCTTCGGATGTCGCTTTGTCTTCAACTGCAACTTCTGGACAGCGTCTTCAGACACCACGTTCTCACAACTACCGCTGTCGATGATCACCTTGCAAACTTTGTCGGCCATTGTGCAGGTGGTGTGGAAGATGTTGTTTCTCAGCCAGTCATCCCTTGATTCATCTTTGGGTGCCAGTAGACTCTTACGAATAACGAGGGTCTCATGGCCATCCCCAATCAGCATGTCACCAGCCTCATCATCATCGCCATAATCATCATAAACTGGTTCCTCATCCTCAGCCTCGATCTCTTCAATCATCAGGTTCTTGCCCTTCTGACTAGCAGGTTTCCGACACTCCGGTGATTTATGCCCCTGCTCACCACATCTATAACAATGAACTCCAGAGTTAGAACTACCTGACGGTACTTGCTGGACTGGGCGGGGTGCCTGAGGGCGAGCGGTCCGGCTACTCTGATCGCTCCTTATTGGTGGTCTTCTATTCTGCTGCCTTTCAACAGTGAGGGCGCGCTGGTATGCCTCCGAAACAGTCCATAATGAGTGTAGACTGAGAACATCTTGTATTGATTGGCGCAGACCTCCCAGATATCGAGCCACCAGTTGCTCCTCCGTCTCGGATAAGTCGTTCCGCGCGATCAATTGGTAGAAGTCCTCTGTGTACTCATCTACCGATCTTGCGCCCTGTCTCAACGTATGAAGTCGTTGAAACAAGGTTTGGGTGTAGCCGAAGGGGAGGAAGTGCCCCTTCATCTTCTTCTTCATCTTGTCCCAATCTACGATCTTTGGTTTGCCTTGCCGATCCCGTGAACGCCGCAACTGCTCCCACCACGCGGATGCTCGGCCCTTCAACTTGATGGCAACTAGCTTCACCTTCAGACGATCAGGGACCTCCTTGTACTCAAATATCCTCTCAACCTCGTTCAGCCAGTCGATGAAGACTTCAGCATGTAGGGTTCCAGTAAATTCGGGCAACTCCACCCGAAAGCCGAGATCTCCGTGACGCTCCTCTCGTGCACAGTGCTCTCTGGACTGCCCACGCTGGGAATAGGAGTTGACGAAGGTAGACTAGGAGTCGTGGTCTGAAACCTCATGATCCCCCAAATCTCGCGCCGCCAATCGTTGGGTCAACTCCGCTACTTGTCTCTGCAGATTCTCGTTCATCGCTTCCAAGGCGATTGGGTTTCGAGACGGACCTTCCTCTGCCGGAACATGTCCACCACGACGACCACCACGGCCACCACGACCTCCAGCGATTGATGCCGAGGCCACAGGAAGAAGATGAGTCTCTGATACCAACTGACGCCGGGCAGGGTAGTGATTAACCTGCGGGCGGTGGTAAACAGGGGGGATTGATAGAAGAGCAAGAAAAAAGGAGGACAAACAGAGAAGAAAAGTCTCTGAAACTTTAAAAAGAAAATAACTCAATAATCAATGAATAAAATTCAACCCACAAGCCGGGTTTAAATAGCTAAAAGAAACTAACCTAGATAACCTAGAAATTCTATCTTCTTATTCAAATTTGCCCAAATCGGCAAATTTTGGTGTAATAGAAAAACTTATCTAATTCTAAAATAACTAAACAAAACAAGATAACTCCTAAAAGTTCGAGTTCAAATCGGATTCATATTCTATCCTAAATTGGCATACGAAGTATTACAAAAAATGAAAAAAAACACCGAGAAACGAAGAAACGACGGGGAAAACAGTGGAATTGGAGGGTGAAGGAAGGGTCCATCGAGCAAAGCTGGATGGATTCCACGTGCGCGTCGAGACGAGCTTTTCGAATTGGGGTTGAGCGCGCGAATCCGATATCGGTAGCCAAAGTTATGGCCAAAATACCGAAACGTGTCCAAAGTGCTCCTCAATTCCGAACTTGACTCGATCACCTTCCGCCTTTACGTCGGTCCGCCAAGTCGTGGTATGCCAAAGCTCTCATGGTGCAATCAGACAGCTCGGCATCGTCTGACTCGGGCTCTCCTGCATCAACATCACCTTCTAGTTCATTAACATGGTAGGGAGCATCCTTGATGATTTCTTTAGAAAGAGCTTGTCTCGAAGATGGAGAGCTGTCATCTTTTCGGGAGATTGAATGTCGAAGAGAAATTGTTAATATTCATGTCTCTCTCTTTACACACAAAAAAAAAAACCTTCAGTTCTCTTTAATGAAGATGTAATTTCTGCATCCGCACCGGCACTGGCACCATCGCCCTCTATTTCTTCCATGGAGCTAGGGGCGTCCCTAATAAAGCTTGCAGAAGGAGTTGAGCCCAAAGATGAAAAACTATCATCCTCTTGAGCAGCTAGGGTTTAAAGAAATTTATCAAATTTCAAAAAATATATATAAATAAATAAAAATATAATAATAACAAAATAAAATAAAGGGAGAAAAAACCTTCTTGGATCACTGACACGTTCTGTGGTGGTTCAATCTCCAAAGGGACTGGTATATCTCCTATAATGAAATTGAAAACAAATAAGGTAAAAACAAAAAAACAAAAAAAAAAGAAGAAAAAAAAAACCTTGTGGAGGATCAGGAAGAGCTACCTCAACCGCAACATTAAGATCTTGTGGAAGTATGAGGCCTAAAAAAAAAAATCCCTCATTAAGCCCATTAAAGATGTATAAATAATTAGTGAAGAGATGTCTCCTTACCAATAGAAGATTCCTGAGGCATCCCCAAATCTGATGGAGAAGCATCATCAATTCTTGGAGCTGTTTGAAAAGATTTAGGACCAATTCCATATATTAAAAATAAATAAATAAATAAAAGATTGGCACACCTTGAGTTTGTCGCCGCTTCGCTGGAAGGAGAATCCGTAGGAGAATGACTTAGTTTACGATCAAGGAAAATACTTTCGTAAATGAATAGTGGTTTCCTTGAAGATAGCTCCTCTATTACTAAGGTCCTCCCGAGTTAGTGATGCAACGTCCTGATTGAATAGAGCTTGGACGTTTTAAAACCACTTCTGCGCATAAAGTAGTATAAGTTTCCCACTCTTGTCATGATCAAGAATATAGAATGAACTGGAGGTCCTTTCCCGGGAAAGATGTAGCCAATAACCTATGAGAACCCCAAGAGAAGAGGCCTATTTGGGAACATTAATATATTTGGGAATGTGCTGGTCATAGCCAAACCGGCGCCCGGATCGATAAGGATTGTAAGGCTCTGCATGAAAATTCCCAGCATAACGTAGAGGGAACGAAGGCATTTCACATACTCCATAGTGTAAGAATCTAATACCTCAGGTCTCGTAGCATGCTTGGAATCCCACACTATCTCACTATTATGATATAAATAAGGGAAAGGACTACACGCAAAATTCTCTTCTTTCCTAATGAATATCCTCACGTCTGAAAGGCAATTGAATGTGGTGGTGATGCAAGAGGCTCTAGTCAAATATTGCCAGGTTGGCGGGTCAACATAAAGACAGAAAGTTATCGAGTTAATTCCAAGATTTGGTCGGTTTTGGGTGTGGTTCGGTATTTTGGCCATAACATTGGCTACCAATATCAGAATCGCGCGTTTGACCCCAATTCGGAAAGCTCTTTGCGTCGCGCACGACATGGGGACGTCATATTTGAGATAATTTTAGTTATTTTTGTATTTTTAGAAATATTTTATCCGCTAAATTAGGGTTTTCGGTCTTTTTTCTATTTTTGCTAATATTTCATATGCCAAATTATGATAGGATTTGAATCCGATTTGATCTCGGATTTTTAGGAGTTATTTGATTTGTTTAGAGTTTTAAATTTAGATAAGTTTAGTTTTAAATAATAATTTGTCAATTTTAGCAAATTTAGATTAGATGATAAGGTTTCTAGGTTAATCTTTTGAGGCTATTTAACCCGGCTTGCAGGTTAGTTTTTCATTATTGAATTATGCATAAAAGTATTTTCCTAAATTTCAGAGCATTTTCTCTTATTCTTTTGGTTCTCCGTTTGTTCTTCCTTGCGGTCCTTGGATCCTACTAGCCCGCGGGATAATCGCTATCCTGCCCCGCATGACATCTCCTCTGGGTAAGTGGGATGGCAGAGTCAATTACATGGGAGAGATGTTCAGAGAGATTAGGGGTAATGATTCAGGCTCCAATCACGAGATCTATGGTATGTGGGAGTCACGCACCACTGGAACAAACGGTTACAAGAAGGAGGAGAATGATGGAACAAGGTATATAATCTCTGGATCGAGAATTCCTCCTCTATCTTCAAATTCCCCTTCGGCTGACTTGAGAGTCCGAGCTACCCCCATGCGCCCTATCTATCCACTCTCACTTGTCATTTTGTAGGCCTTCCAGCAAACAAGGAGGGGCAAGCTGCTACATTCCCCGACAATCGCCACAATCCTCTGTAACAAAACAAATCTCAACCGTTGGTCAAAGATCATGCTCAATCACGTGGAGAAGTCGATTTTTACACTAACATACTACAATCCAAACATAAAACTGCATGCTTAATTTGAAAAAGCATTTACGAAAAAAAAAAGAGTTGCAAATAAACACAGTTTTTATAAGCAAGCAAGTCCAAAGTATAAAACTATATAAATCCATATCTTATGGTTTTGCAAGGGTAATTATTGTACACATATAATTTCGGACTTTAAAAGTCAGTAAGGTAAATACAATAAAGAGGTTTTCGGGACATAAATGCAAAATATACAAGAGAAAGAGAAAGGTATCTTATCTATCTGGTGCGTTCTAAGATACCTTGCCACAGTGCCAAGGTAGCATACTTAGCACACAATTTCTATAGGATTGCACACAAATCACAAACGGGCCCGTTTCACACAATCCGGGTCCGTTTCACACAATCGGAGCCCGTTGCACACAATTTCTATAATCTTGCACACAATTTGTATAAGCTTGCACACATAAGTATGCTACCTTGGGAAATAATACCCAAGGTATCTTAGAATTCATCTATCTTAGAACTCACAAAGTAGCGTACTTAGCCACAATTTATATACACTTACACTTGCACACAATTTCTATAGTGTTGCGCATAAATTGTTAGCGAGCTCGTCGCACACAATTGCTATAGTGTTGCACACAATTTATATAACCTTGCACACAAAGACCTCAGAACGGACGTAACAGAAGGAAAAAACTATAAAACTTTGGAAAGAGTTCGAGGTGGTGGTAACAACTGCGGACATGAAGGACAAGATGAAGGGCCTCATGAAGAAGGTCAACAACCCCTTCTCCTCCTCCTCCTCTTCCTCCAAATTCCAGGGCCAAGGCCGCGTCTTGGGCACCGCCCCATCTCCCTCTCCCTCCAAGAACCCTCCTCCTCCTCCTACGTCCTCCTCCCGCCCTGCTCCCAAACCCATCCCCCCTCCTCTCGATCCCAATCCCCGCTCCTCCACCTCCACCTTCGATCCCTTCGATCCCCTTATCTCCTCCTCCGGCCGCACCTCCGCGGCAACGTCCATCGACTGCCCCATCTGCTCCCTCTCCTTCCCCTCTGAGGCCGAGGTCTCAGCTCACCTCGACTCCTGTCTCTCCGCATCCTCCCAGGACTCCACCGTCGTTGCCTGCGTTTCTTCCTTCATCTCCGGTAAGCCCTCGAAGGAGTCGTTGGAGGTCGTCTTGAAGCTGCTGAGGAATGTGGTGAGGGAGCCGGAGAATGGCAAGTTCCGGAGGATCAGGATGGGGAATCCGAAGATCAAGGAGGCTGTAGGGGATGTGAAGGGTGGGGTGGAGCTGCTGGAATATGTGGGGTTTCGGATTGGAGAGGAAGATGGGGAGCTTTGGGCCACGATGGAGGTTCCTAACGAGGAGCGGATTGGGGTTGTTAAGAAGGCCGTGTCTTTGTTGGAGCGGTGGAGTTTGGATGAGTCTTCGTCTGCAACGATTGCAGTGAAGGAAGTTAGCCGTCCTGTGGAGCAAGAAAAGATCGATCGGCAGGTATAATTGTTTCCAGCTTTTGGTATCAATTCATTCCATTTCTTCGGTATCATTTATTTGTTCCTAGAATGCTATACTGTTTCAATTTTTGAATGTTTGTTCTACATCTTGTAGCTTGGTAGCTATCATCCTACTTCATCTAGTGAGTAGTAAGCTGATTTGGCATGCCAAGATATCTTCTCTCTCTCTAATAAGTCAGAGTTCATCAAGTACTATTAACTTGACACATTTAGCTTCTTGTTAAACAAATTCTTAATTAGTTGCGAAAATATCATGAATTGGATTTTGAATCAATAATGGTATGCATGACTTGAAGTCTTGAACCAATTTTTGACGTGAGCAAAGCCACTTCTAGATGAATCAGAGTCTATTTGTCACTTGTTAACTGGCCATTCTACTAACATATTTGGGACGGTTCAATTGGTTATCTTGATGACTTGAACTCTTAACGAAAAACTATATTTCAACTTTGGTTACGGTTATCCCAATGACTTGAAATCTAACAAGATGACGTTGCATATTCTTGTCGACTTCTATATGAATTGGAGTCCATTTGTCACTTGTTAACTGGGCATTCTACTAACATATTTGAGACGGTTCAATTGGTTATCATGATGACTTGAACTCTAACGAAAAACTATACTTCAACTTTTGTTGTAGTTATCCCAATGACTTGAACTCGAACAAGATGATGTTGCATATGCTTGTCGACTTGTGGCTCTATATGCAAATGTTGATAGTATGATTTTTTTCAACATAGATATGTAAAAAACTTTACGCTATTCATCCAAGCATGCATATCCTATCTTTCTGAATTGTTTTATTGGTTTGGTATGTATGAACTGTTTCAGTTTTACTAAGATTTGTACATAGTCCATATTGATTTTCAAATGAACAAGTATCTTTTTAGGAACCAATTTCCGAGACAAGGAGCTGACCATGGATTGACATAGTTGATAAAGTAAATTTGACTTTGTTGTCATGAACTTTCAGTGTACGCATCAGTTGGTGGACCTTAATTGAAACCCAACCCACGTCATGTTATTTGATTATCTTGTTTTTTGATTGAAATTTTGTAATATAATGTTCAATGAAGGTTATGATTGGATTCATAGAGTTCAAGAGTCTAGCTCATTCTTTTTCAAGCCATGATCATCTGTAAGAACTTGAGCTGTATCGGGTGGCATTCAGGTAGTAGAATAGGGCAGAACTCCTATATGGGCCTGGTAGGAGAACAAGGTAATAGCCTGATGTATTATTTATACTGAGAAGGTAAAATGACTGAAATAAGTAGCTTCTTTTTCATATCTCTAAACACATCTATATGATAGTTTTTTTCTCCATTTCTTGTTTTTATTCTCTGCATTTTCAATCATTCGCTCTTATTTTATTTTCTATTAATCTCCCAGGGGTCCTGTTGGCTCAAAGAATGACATCACCTCTTTTATCCAATCTAATTGTTCAGCAGTTTAAATGTATAGGTTTCCCTCCTTTGTAACTCTTTTCTTTCTATTTTAGTCTAGCGACTATATTTTTGAATCCTTCCTCTATGAACTTCTTTTTTTGTGCTTATGAGAATTTACCTTTTTTCCATTCGTGTGGAGTTACTATTGTTATTTCTCTCTTTTTTTAGCATATATTTCCTTGAAAACTTTCTTGTTTATACACAGCTCTTAGTGTTCACCATATTTGTTAGTAAAAAAAAAAAAAATTAAAAAAAAACCCACCTTCATATCATATACCTCTCGAGAGAAGTTATCTATCCTCAACACTAACCTTAGTTGGGTTTTATGACAGCTTATCTTCTCTTTATATTTTCAGGGTGGTATGTACAATTAACAATTCTTTTATTTTATTTATTTATTTATTTTGTATTATTTCCTACCTTATAGTTTTGCTTGCAGTTGGTTGTTTCTTAAACTTTAAGGAAAATTTTGAAACTTCACCATTTTCAACTTGTTTTCTCCTGTGAATTATGAGGGTTCTTCGTAGAGTTAAAATGCTTCTAATATTTTATTAATCGTAATGTTTTTAATTGTCAAAAAACATATTTCTCTTTTTAGGTTAGAGTGTTCTTTCCTGTTCCTGGAAGTGCAGCTGCAAAAAATGAAGTACCTGATTCTTTCTATGATCGTGCTTCTGATGAGATCAAAAGGGAGTTAAATTTGAGGAAGAAAAAGATAGAAGACTCTCAGCTGCTTATTCCAAAGTCATACAGGGAGAAGCAAGCATTGGCAGCTCGGAAGAAGTATGAGAAGACGGACATTAGGATTCAGTTTCCAGATGGTGTTGTGCTCCAGGGTAGCTTTCTACCAAGAGAGACAACTATTGAACTTTATCAGGTCAGATTATTGATCAGCATCATGGGTTTATTGCATTGTTGTATAGTTGTTTTGCATGCATGGGATGTCATTTTATGTTCAAATATTGTGGTTATTCAGTGGATAATAGTCTCACCATCTACTGCCTACTCTGAGAAAACTATGTTTTATGATACTATTCACTTTTAAAAGCTGAACCAGGCTGTGAAGAATTTTTTAATTGAGTTGTATACATAATGTGATCAATGAAAGATGCTCTGGGGGGAACCGTATAACTTATTTTTGGAATAATCTGGATATGGAATCTATAATTGGAACCTAGATTTTCCTGCTCTTCTATATGATATTGAAGTGGCCAAACAGATTTTAACAGATACATTAATTTCTGTTAGTAATTAAAATTACGTTGAAGAAATTTAAAGTTGATTGCTAATTTCGAAGAAATAAGTTTTCAATATGTTGGATGTGTAAATGCTTTTTCCAAGCCTTTCTTAATGGCTATGTTACAGAACCTAGTTTTGAAAGAACATGTGATGATTTTCTTAGGTGAAAATTAAGGTTGTCCTTTGCTTTAGTGAATGCCAGACAAATTGTCATCACCAATGAAAATTACTAGGCTTGTTTGATGGAGTGGAGAAGCATATAAATTTAAGGTGTAGGAGTAAATTTTCTAGTATATTGGAGAAACAAGTTTTATTTCAATGTTGTTGCAACTCTAAAGCAGATACCTGACTCATCGATTAGAATTAGGGAAGAATCCTCTCTTTCCATAGGAGAAACACTTTTGTGTGGTTCTCCTTGTTATGTTTATGCTTTGAACCAATGAGGAACTGCCATGTACATAGGAAGACAAAGCGTTGTGATAAGTGATCGAAAAAGTCTTTCATGTACAAATGTCGGTCCTTTATTGATGCAAAGCACACCATGTATAGAAGGAACCACATTGAAATTGAGCCCACGAAACAAAACAGCCTCTTTTCATTTATTTAACTTATTGCTGACAAAAGGCATAAGCTCAAGTATGGAAGTAAATTAGTATGCCACATAATTCTGTTCACTGAAAGTGAGCTACACTGTCAAAAGGAAAAAAAAAAAAAGAGCTGCTTCATAACTCTTTAATGAAAGCACCAAGTATCAAGTGCTCCTCAGAACCAAAATAGTAGTACACCTTTCAACTTTTCTATACATCCTTATGTCACCACATGTGGAGTGTATGAGATTGGGCTTTTAGCTTTGATAATTATGTTCTCCTTTGTGAGCAAGTTTCTATGTTAAACACCTTTTCTCTTCATGTTTTACTTATTGTAGTATCTTCAAGATTCTAATTATAAATCTTGTTACTATTGTAGTTTGTGAGTGCTGCTCTGAAAGCACCCGGTTTGGAGTTTGAACTTCTGCACCCCGCACCACCTAAGCGAGTGATCCCTCGTTTGATAAGACAAGGAGAGAGGCTGCCAACATTAGAAGAGTTAAACTTGGTTCCTAAAGCACTTCTCAGATTCAAACCCATTGAGACAGAATCCATGATTTTCACTGGTTTGTTGAATAACTTGCTTGAAAACAGTGAACCACTCAACTCGCATGAATGGTGATATAAAAAATTCACCGGCTTCATAGTCGGACAACAAACTTGTAATTGTGCTGCCAGAATAACTCAGCCGTTTCAGCTGTTTCACCTATATCAATTCTCAACTTCTCTAAATGAAAAGTCGATAGTACTGCAACAAAAGAAGTCTTGTAATTTTACAGATTGTTACCATTTGATTTAGCTGTTGAATTGCTTAACTATATTGTTCCCCCCCATAATCAAATCAATGAACAGAGAACTTGTGGCAATTTGTGAGTTTGTCATTAATTCTCCATTATGTTTGTTTGATGAATTGATCTTAGGATCTTACTTTGTCACAGGAATAAATTGTTTTTACCTATGAATTATTAAAAGAGTTTTTAAATGATTGAGAAGCTCTTTATCATAGATTTGAAGAAGCACTAAAAACAACCTTTTAATACTGTAAACATATGCACATCATCTATTAAATAATAATATTATAATAAAAAAATAATAGCATGAATTAATTGAATGATCAAGAAAGAAAAGAAATAAATGCATGAAGATGATGATGATGATGATGATGATGATGATGATGATGAGAAGCAAAAGATTG
>CM048819.1:13842743-14023027 GCA_026586065.1 Dioscorea zingiberensis | reverse complement strand
TTGATTTTATTTTGCTTGTTGGTGGATTTGAGATATAATTGTTCTAAAGAACATTGAATCTCTTTTAAAGTTGATGTTTTTGGTTCTATGCTATTAGAAATCGCAACTTTCATGTTCAATAAAGTTGTTTTCAGGAACAAGGATGGGTTTATCTATATAATTTTTGTATGTCATGATGTTTTCTCTCCCCGACCTCCTCCCCTCCCTCCTCTCTCCGTATCAGTCTCCCTCCTCCTCCGCTCCGCCCTCCTCCCCACCGGCAAAGGCTCCACTATTGATCTCCTGCCTCGTCTCCCTCCCGGCCCCCACCTCTTCCATGACACCACCCTCCCTGTCACCCTCACGGCCCTCCGTCCTCCACAGCCTCCTCCTCTCTCCCTCTTTAGGAAACCCTCGACACCTCCTCCCTAGCTTTCTCCCAGATCAGATTCTTACCTCTCTCCGGGTAGGCTTTCTTGCTATCTAATTCAATGTTTGCTGAATTTCTGTTTTTATCTTGCTTTGCATTTAAGCGATTAATACTGGCGGGATTGTTTTCCGGCAATGTTTCTAGGTAAAGACATCTGATTCTTAATTTGGAGTCTGGAGATAGTGGCTAGGATGAATTCATGTCGGTCTAGGTGTGTTTTGGTTCAATTTCTTTCTTTTGTCGTCAAAAATGGGTGTTTTTGGTGTAATGTCGTGCCCTACTTGAAGTGTTGGCCTGTGATTTGATTTGGTTCAAATTGGTTAATATTATGAAAACCATTGGAGATAAATTAGATAAATTTTAGCTGGCATAAGTATGTATAAGTTTGGTGCGGAGTCAAGGGAGGAGTCCTTCCCGGAATAAAAGTTTCAAGTTTCAAGTGCACAGTATGGGTGCTACAGATCATCACCAGAAACTCATTCTGGGAATCATGGATGAAGGTACATTCACCACTGGCAACTTTGTTGGTTAAGCAATGTAAGTAGGAAATATGAAAAAAGTAACAAGATCAAGAAGCTCAAGTTATTTAGAATTTATTCATTTTTTTTCTGTATTCCACAGGATTAATGTAACATGTTGATTTCTCTCTGGGAATGGAGAAAGGAAGTAATGAATTGTACCCTTGTAAGTATAGTGTGGTGCTTGCTGACAGGACTTATTGTGGAGAGATTAGAGTGGGTGTCAAATTTACAATGAAGGTAAATTTAACATGTGATTTTTTTTTTATTATCTTGAATATGTTTATTTCATTTCTGATTTGGTGTTTGTTAGATTTGTTAGATGGAAGAGGAAATGGCTGAAGAGTTTGGAGGATGGAAAGACAGTATTGCTGAATGATTAGAGTCAACTCCCCAATTGGCAGCATTGTTTTAGTCTTTAGTTTGTGTTTTCATTAGGTCTCTTGTAGTTTGGTTTTGTTTATCTATGATGTAAGATTCCTCATCATCTCTGTTTTGTACACCCTTTCAACCATAAAGATCTTTGTGAGAACTTTTGGAGGAATTGGGTGGTTTTTATCTCAATCTATAGCAAACTTGATTCATCCTAATTCTTGAAGAAAAGTTGTGCTGTATTATTTGGTAAGAGATATTAATTTGTATATTTATCTCTTCTTAGATGCAGAGATGACTCTCATGAATGAATACCATAGCTGTGAAGGGAGAATGCATTGCATTATATTTTAGATGGAGACCCAAGAAATTTGGTAAATAATGTGAGAATAGATGGATAGAATATGGAGGTCAAACTATTCTAAAACTTAAAAACTCTACAGGTTCTAATCCTTGGGATGTTTGTAATCATTCTCACTAAACATCATTAATAAAACGGAAATCTCTTAACACCGAAACATTTAACTTTTGGTCTTCGCAATTGAATCCTCTCATCTAAACTCACATAGTTTTCTCCATGAAATGAATTAAAATAGAAATACAATAAATTTCCACAATACAATACTTCACATGCAAAGATGAGAGTGGTTGTCAAATTTATAGCAAATGGTCATCTGGACAAGAACACATTTAATAAAAAAATTAATAAGCAGCAAAGTTCAACTTTCTCCACTACGCATGGAATTGATTTCTCAACTTTGAATTCATAGTCAATTCATCAAAAAGCTTTTTTATGACCACAACTTACCACAACCAAGGTTTAATTGAAAAAATAATAATAACCAAATTTACATTAGTCATTCTTTGATCTTCACGAAACATAGAAAGCTTGAGACAACTCACGTGATCTTTGTTGAGTTACAAAGCTGGGTTTGAGGGTACATTCTTGAAAGTATGGATTTCTTGGTTGCATTCGATGATCCAAGGCCATTCTTTTTGGTTTTACGGCAGGAAGACTTACTCTTGAAAGCGGGGGAGATGATCGTAATGTCGAGTGGGGCTCGTATTACACCTACATATATAAATAAAACAAAAAAAAATTGTGAGCGCTGCAAACCATGGTAGGCTTTGAGATAATAAAATAAACTACAACCACACAGCACTTTGCGGGAAATTTGTTTGCTTTCGAGGGACTTGATAAATTAAACAAAAAATGACAACTCCTTGTAGCTCAAATTTGGACCTACATTCACAAATAAAAAGTTTCAATATTAAACATTAATTATTGATTGAAAGTATGAATCAAATTGATATAATACTTAAAAAAAAATCTTCTTTGGGCGTCGCAGGTGATCAAGTAATGACCCTTTTTCCCATTTTGCCACATAATGTCCTTTTCCTGCTGCCCGATGATTGAATTTCAATTCAGGACTTTTGATTCTTGTATTCACCCTTGGTCGACCTTTGCTTTTAACAGGTTTTGGATCAAGAATACTAATGTGTGACCCACAAACATCATCTTTACTTGAGAAGGTAGGTAAACCAATATTCTCTCGATTGTCCTCATTTTTCTCGATTTACTTAATCCCTATGTTCTTGTTTACTGAACTGTTTCACCAATCATTTAGAAGAGATGTCATTTAATTTAGGCATGAGATTTTCTCATACAACTCTAAGCGATGATATAGAGTGTACAATGTCTGAAAACACATATTTTGTGCACTCCACTTCATCAAGGAGTGTAAAACTATTGTTGTGCATGTCAACCATCATAACACTTGACCTATATCTTGTATCCATGGTGGCGGCGGAGAATATATATTTTTGGGAATCTTTAGGCCTCTTTTTTTTTTAAATATTTTTCAAAATATGGCAACACAATGCACTTCCTCCCTCTCAAACTTCTTCTGAGAGCATGTAGTGAGCTCCCCATCTTCACTACAATCTCTACTAAATACAACTGACACAGTTTGCAAATTTTATATTTAGCATGATTAGTCCTGGCCTCGAATCGTTCAGCAAGCATCTACTATCACTTTCTACTTGATTTTATGTCGAAAGACATTAAATATCGATCTTGTATATACTTCTCCGACATGTCTCTCAGTTGGATGACTGTCTTGAGAAAGTTGGCTATAGAGTTTAAAGTCTTGAAGTCTTCATTTTTTTTTTCTTCTTCATCATTTCGTCGGCGAGACAAAGCTTTATCATCTTGCATATACTTGAATTTCATCAAATGGAGTTTGTGCATTAACAAAACCATCAAAAATGAGTTTGATACTTTCAACTGGGTTGAGTAGGGGTCATTCAATTTGTGAAAATGTCTTGCCTATCTGAGAGAAACCCATTTGTTTGATTTCCTTACATCTTACTCAGCAGGTGATTATCATCAATGTTGTATGTTGCTTCAAAGTTCAACCCATCTACTCTCTCAAAATGCTTCAATTGATTCACTATGGTGCAACCATTTGTTGTAGTCCTTGTGAAACCCTCTTTTGCTCATCAAATCTACCAAATGCTTCATTGAATTTCTCCCAATATGCCAAGAGTAAAGGCCATTGATAGAATTTGGGAAAACTTTTAAATGGCCTTCCCGTAGTAGTCTTGATCATAATTATGGTTTGTGGATGTTTCCTAAGCATACATTTCAGCCATATGCAGAAATACCCATAAAAAACTTTCTTCTTCTTTTTCTATGATTAAAAGCACAACCAAATAAAATAGATTGCTTATGATGGTTGGCTCAACAAAAGGAGCAAAGGGAAACAAAATCTATTGGTTTGATAAGTAGTGTCAAAAACAATAACGTCCTCCCAAATTGAGAATATGCCAATCTAAGATCTTCCATGCGCCCAAAAGACACATCTAGTCGACCAAATTCATCAAGCTCCATATCAAAGAAGAAAAATCATCATTAATTTTTTCTCCTTAAAAAACTTGGCAATAGACATACATTCTTGGCCAATATTTGTTTGCTTGAACTCCCCTCAAATGATTTGAGCAGTCGGTCAAAGTGTAATTGAGGTGCACACCAGAGTATTTGAAAGTGTGTCATTCAATATTACGGCACATTTGGCTTTCGGTCCCACTCTACTTTTTTTATGCTTAATGTCTCCATCAAACTTCTACATGTATCAGTTGATGTGGCGGGTGAGACGGTATTTTCAACACCTTAGAGAATTATGTAGTAAAGGATGGTTATATGCATCATCAAATTTTTCATGGTCCATACACCACTCTTCATTTTGGATACTACCTGCATCCAGGCTTGGCAATTTGTCCTTGTATCTCTCGTCTTTGAATAGTTTTTCCTAATTGCCTTTTTGTGGGTCATACATTTAACTCCTTCCTTATCTACCAAACAAAGTGTCGAAATGAGTAATTAATTGAGAATGAGATGAGCGATACCGCGTGACCTTTTCTTACCCCAAAACCTTTGGACTTTGCATAATCTAAGTAATATCGGAAAGCTTCATCCTCATCCTCAAACTCCATACCAACAAATGGGATGCTTGCCAATTCTGACCGTCACCATTTGTGGACTCCTTGTCAATTCTTGTCCATCTTGTGTTGCCATTTCATGTCTATCTTCATCTTTGTTGGGTATCCAACCTCTTGTGTCACACAACCACCTTCATCATTTAACCCACATGACTCGAGCTCATTAAGATCTATTTCAATATCCTCAAATATAGAATTATCGTCTTTACATATTTCATCTATGATATTTGCCATGATATTCTATTAAGAAAAATATAATCAATTAGAATATATCAAAGCACATGTATATTACTGACAAAGAAATTAGAACACATACTATATGAATTGAAGAAAAGGCAAAAGCATGTGTGTGTGAAAACTTCGGATAGAAAAGATTAATGCTCTTTGGAAAAAGATTAATGATAACACTAACAGAGTGAAGCAAAAGAAACTTGGCCTAACGGATCACGGGGAGAGCAACAACCCGAACAAATTTACAACACCCACAAATTAAAAGTACCAAATTTATTTAATAGAAAATGTGACTAGTTGAACCTCAATGAGTGTATAGCCGGTACAATGATAGAGAACTATACAGAAAAAAGCTTGATACTTGATGAAGTAACACAAATTATAATCCTTATAAACTATGCAAGATATAGGCTTTTTACTTTGGCGGGATGATTTGCGGATAAATAATTGGTAGGGCTCAAAAATTATAATAGATTAGATCATTCTATAAACACAAAGGTTTAGACATTTGAAGTAGATTGAAGGTAATCAAAAACAAAATTTTCGTAAATGTATATACATCGGATGAAAACACACTACACATGAAGGAATTCATAAACTAATTTTTCATTCAATGGAGCTTCTTATATCACCCCTAAACAAAAAATGATTAATATTTGGTTAATATATTGGAAGTTTGTTTTCCGAAGATATATCAAGCAAAAATCCCCTCCATATCAAATTAGTGGAGAGTTAATAAGTCTTTGTAATTTATATATTGGAAACGCTTAAAAATTTGAAAAATCGTCACTAGTTCAATCTGTGAAATATTAGAAAGACTTACGGCTTTATGGGATGAGATTCCATTAGTTTGATAGAGGTTATCATCCTAAAAAGCGAGTTCATATGCATAAATGTCTTGTATTTCATACAACGCTCATATAATACCACATACCATAATTTACAATGGTGCAGCAACCACATGAAGATGGGGTATGTTGATATACATTAAACTTCAAGGGATGGCAAACTAATAAAGTTTATGTTTTGATGATCTAGAATAAAACTTGATGTCAGTGTCTGATGGCTTATACAGTATAGTATCCAACCTCGTACCATTAGTTAGAAACTTACATATGATAAGGTTGTCTCTCCTTAAATGTCTCGAAAAGGTTTTGTTGTTGAATGTCCATTTCTTTGATGAATAAAAGTAGAATGTTGAATTTTAAAACCAAGCTTACACTTTTACACATTTACTTGAGACATTGTGAGCGTAAGTGTTCTATCTGAGTATTAAAGCGGTAGGCCTTCAATTTTTTATGTGTTTAAGAAGAAAATTATGTTGTGTGATCTAATAGGATTTGTAAATGAGATCTCTTGCTTGAATTACAGTGGAAGATTCCAGTCAAAACTTTAAAAGGAAATACTTCAATTGAAGAGATCTAATGTGAATCTTCTCATATTAACTTCTGAATTAAATATAAAAGTAAAAATTACTTGCCAAAAAAATTGTTTGTTTTGAAGCTTACAATTCTAATGTTGCATATCTAAGTTGACCTCTTAATTAGAGGGATATGGACTTCAAAGGTTCCTATTGTGACCAAGAGGCGATAAATAGCTTGCCATCTTTCTTCATTGAAGTCTCTCTCAATTTTCATCAACAAGAGCAGAACATCTTCAATTAAAAAACTTCGATGATTATTTCTGATGCTTTCTTTTGTGTTTCTAAGTTCTGAATTGACGGAATAGCCATAACATTTCCTCTTTGATGTATGCATTGTTAGTAGGATATGACATTAGATAACAAAACTTAGAAGGAATTAATAAACCCCAAAAAGGTCTACAAACACCACAAACTTGAATTCATTGTCATCCAGAAATCAAAACACAAACTACAAGTAACTTAACTCCATCAAAACAACTTTGAAAGATAAGGTCGGAAAAGGATCTTTGATTAGAGTCTGAACAAAGCGTGATCGCCTTTGACAACCATATAAGTTTTTGTTAAAATTAGCTACTTGTCGAATCATTTTAATCTCCAAGCCAGGCCAAATAACCTTCCAATACATTACCATCTAGGTTTAACTTTCAATTAAGAATTAAAAAATTAAAATCCAAACCTCTGGAACAAATGTAGGATCACGGAAGGGGCGGTAAAAGACTTCGACGAGGAACGGCGGTGAACTCGAGTGTCTAGTGGAAGGGGCGAGATTCTCGAGAATAGGCTTTTGACAAGATAGGTCGAGTTTGACTCAATTTTGAGGAGGTGAGGAGGAGGCTGGCGAGGCGGAAGGGTTGAGGAGGGGTAGATGGGAGGAGGCGGCGTGAGAGGAGAGGGTTGGGGCGGGAGGTGGAGGCCAAGTAATGAGATCTAGTGGATGGAGGACTCATGAGTAAAAGCTACATTAGAAATGGCAGCTTGAGGTAGGAATGGGGAGTAAGCGCATACGGAGTAATTAGAATTTTCAAAATTAAGATTTTTTGTTTTGAGAATTAATTTTGGATGAATTTAATTAGAGATTTTTTCAAAATTAATCTTAGCGGATTGGATCGAATCCAACGGCTCATCTAAGGAGACTTCCTAAATTTGAAATCTAGGAAGTCCTAGACTCGATATTCCACTACATATATATATATATATATATATATATATATATATATATATATATGGAAATACATCATCTAGGGACTTAATTTCAAATCTAGGAAATCTAGATAACCGTTGGTTGATCAACAGACTAAGATAGTACGAAAAAATCTCTGTCCATCAAAATGATTCTCAAAAAAATAAAAATCTTATTTTGAAAAAATCTCTAGTACTCCGTTTCCGGCTCAGCCGGCGTTCAGCGGCGGTCGCTAATCACTGGATCGGTGCCCCGACTGAATTCGCGTGCGCCTCCTCTCGACCGCTCCGCCTCGCCAGCCTCCGACCAAGGTGATCAGGCCACTATGTGGAAGCCGGAGAATCTCGCCTGTCAGCCCGGAATACGGCTTCGTCAGGTCTTCATGAATGGCTATTCAATTTGGAATTACAATTAGTGTTAAACCTGATGTGTGTGGAAGGTTGTCGTTTGAAGACATAAATGTTTGACAAGTAACTGTTAACAAAACATGTTTGGCTGAAGATCATGCTGTTTTCTTGAATCGACATCGCTGATCTTATCTTCCGGATGTTGACGGAGATTATTTTGTGGTTGTGTTTGATGTCTTGATGTGGAATTAAGTTTATTTAGCATAATTCGCTAAATTTGTTATCAACTGTCATGTCGACAACGGTTTATCAGAAGGTATATTCGGCTGTCGACAGAAACACGTCGCGGTTTTGAAGATGTGCAGTTGATAGTGAAGATCAGATGACGAGCGTATGTGCTTGGTGCGAATGATGGGAACAGTCCTGAAGAGGTCGGCAGATAACGCATTGGGGTGTGAAGTCAAAACAAACAGTGGCTGAGGTACTGCCTGTTGGTTCATTCGTGAGAAGATCTACATTAGATCTCTTTCAAATATTTCGCACTGGGTTGATCGATCTTCCGTTGTGAATTCGAGCAAAGATCTCGTTACAAATCATTAGAATCACAGCATATTTCTTCTTAAACATAAGGCTCAGCTAATGCTGTCGATATGATGCGTTCAATGGACAAATGAAAGCGGTTTTAAATTCAGCATCGCCGGTTTGTTCATCGACAAAATGGACGTTAACAAAACCGCCGATACATTGGAGACAACTGCTGTCGCTGTGGTTCTGGCAATGTGGTTGACGATTTACGAAGAGTTCTTGTATTGATGTGAGTTTTTGACCGACGTCATCAAACATAAACTTTATTGGTTGCCATCCGGTTGTGTATCGGCATGCCCCGTCTTCATGTATATTGGTGTAAGTATGATTATATGGCTGGGCGAGATGCGCATGACATTTTGGGATGACCTCATCAGGCGCGGAATCATCCCCATAAGTTTTTCAATTGATTGAGCTTTGAACAGTAACGACAATTTTGCAATGTTTCAGCCTGTGAATTACAGACAAGGCTTATTTCGAGGTCAATTGATGACTATTGAAGCTTCTGATTAACAATATTAATCATTTTTGTTTAGGGGCTCCATTGAATGAAAAATTAGTTTTATGAATTCCTTCATGTGTAGTGTGTTTTCATCTGGATGTATACATTAATGAAAATTTTGTTTTTGATTACCTTCAATCTACTTCAAATGTCTAAACCTTTGTGTTTATAGAATGATCTAATCTATTATATTCTTTTTTTGTTCTACCACTATTTATCTGGTAAATTTGGTCCTGCCAAAGTAAAAAAGCCGATATCTTGCATAGTTTATATGATTATAATTTGTGTTACTTCATCATTCATGCTTTTTTCTTGAGGGGTTAGTTCTCTATCATTGTCTTTCGGGCTATACACTTTATTGAGAGGTTCAAACTAGCTGATTTTCTATTAAATAAATTTGGTACTTTAATTTGTGGGTGTTGTAAATTTGTTCTAGGTTGTTGCTCTCCACATGATACATTAGCTAAGTTTTTGCTTCACTTGTTAGTGTTATCATTAATCTTTTCCAAAGTAGCATTAATCTTTTTCTAGCCGAAGTTTTCATTAATAATAATATGCTTTTGCCTTTTCTTCAATTCATATAGTATGTGTTCCACTTTCTTTTGTCGCAAAATATACATGTGCTTTGATATATTCTAATTGATTATATTTTCTTAATAGAATATCATGGCAAATATCATAGATGAAATATGTAAAGACGATAATTCTATATTTGAGGATATTGAAATAGATCTTAATGAGCTCGAGTCATGTGGGTTAAATGATGAAGGTGGTTGTGTGACACAAGAGGTTGATACCCAAATAAAGATGAAGATAGACATGAAATGGCAAACACAAGATGGACAAGAATTGACACAGAGTCCACAGCCTGAGATCTAACAGGGAATTGGCAAGCATCCCATTTGTTGGTATGGAGTTTGAGGATGAGGATGAAGCTTTCCCATATTACTTAGATTATGCAAAGTCCAAAGGTTTTGGGGTAAGAAAAGGTCACGCGGTATCGTTCATCTCATTCTCAATTAATTACTTGTCGACACTTTGTTTTGTGATAAGGAAGGAGTTAAATGTAAGGACTGACAAAAGGCAATTAGGGAAAAACTATTCAAAAGGCGTAGAGATACAAGGGACAAATTGCCAAGCTCGGATGGTAGTATCCAAAATGAAGAGTGGTGTATGGACCATAAAAAAATTTGATGATGTACATAACCATCCTTTTACTACTATACTCCCTCTAAGGTGTTGAAAATCTTGTCTCACCGTCACATCGGTGATACATGTAGAAGTTTGATGGAGACATTACATAAAAAGTAGAGTGGACCGAGCCAGCCAAATGTAGTAGATATTGAATGACACACTTTCAAATACCTGGTGTGCACCAATTACACTTGACCGACCGCCCCATTTCAAATCATTTAAGGGGAGTTCAAGCAACAACATTGGCCAAGAATGTATGTCTATTGTTAAGTTTTTAAGGAGAAAAATTAAATGATGATTTTTCTTCTTTGATATGGAGCTTGATGAATTTGGTCGACTAGATGTGTCTTTGGGCGTAGATGGAAGATCTAGATTGGCATATTCTCAATTTGGAGATGTTATTGTTTTTGGACACTACTTATCAAACCAATAGATTTTTGTTTCCCCTTTGCTCCTTTTTGTTGGAGTCAACCATCATAAGCAATCTATTTTATTTGGTTGTGCTTTAATCGCAGTAGAAAAAGAAGAAAGTTTTTATGGGTATTTCGCATATGGTTGAAATGTATGCTAGGGAAACATCCACAAACCATAATTACAGATCAAGACTTGGCTACGGGGAAGGCCATTGCAAAAGTTTTCCCAAATTCTGGTCATCGGCTTTACTCTTGGCATATTGGGAGAAATTCAATGAAGTATTTGGTAGATTTGATGAGCAAAGAGGGTTTCACAAGGGACTACAACAAATGGTTGCACCATAGTGAATCAATTGAAGCATTTGAGAGTAGATGGGTTGAACTTAAAGCAACATACAACATTGATGATAATCACTGGTTGAGTAAGATGTATGAAATTCAAAATAAATGGGTTTCTCTGTATTGGCAAGACATTTTCACAGCTGGAATGACCTCTACTCAACGCAGTGAAAGTATCAACTCATTTTTTGATGGTTTTGTTAATGCACAAACTCCATTGGATGAGTTCGTTATGCAGTATGATAAAGCTTTGTCTGCTCGACGAAATGATGAAGAAAATGAAGACTTCAAGACTTTAAACTCTATAGCTAACTTTCGCACAGGTCATCCAATTGAGAGACATGCTGGAGAAGTATATACAAGATCGATATTTAATGTCTTTCAGACAAAATTGCGAGAAAGTGATAGTATGCTTGCTGAACGCATTCGAGATGGGACTAATCATGCTAAATATAAAATTTGCAACCAGGTTGTTGTATTTAGTAGAGATTGTAGTGAAGATGGGGAGCTTTCCGCTACATGCTCTTGTAAGAAGTTTGAGAGGGAGGGTGTATTGTGTTGCCATATTTTGAAAATATTTAAAAAAAAAGAGGTCGCAAAGATTCCCAAAAAATATATTCTCCGTCGTTGGACTATGGATACAAGATATAGGTCAAGTGTTATGATGGTTGACATGCACAACAATAGTTTTACACCCTTGATGAAGTGGAGTGCACAAAATATGTGTTTTCGTATTGCACACTCTATATCATCGCTAGAGTTGTATGAGAAAATTATGCCTAAATTAAATGACATCTTCGAAATGATTGGTGAAATGTCTAGTAAACAAGAACATAGATTATGCAATCGAGAAAATGAGGACAATCGAGAATATTGGTTTACCTACCTTCTCAAGTAAAGATGATGTTTGTGGGTCACACATTAATATTCTTGATCCAAAACCCGCCAAAAGCAAAGGTCGCCAAGGGGTGAATACAAGAATCAAGTCCTGAATTGAAATTCAATCATCTGCAAAGAGGAAAAGGACATGTGGCAAATGTGGGGAAAAGGGTCATTACTTGACTACCCGTCGCCCAAAGAAGATTTTTTTAAGTATTATATCAATTTGATTCATACTTTCAATCAATAATTAATGTTTAATATTGAAACTTTTTATTTGTGAATGTAGGTCCACCCCCGAGCTACAAGGAGTTGTCATTTTTGTTTAATTTATCAAGTCCCCGAAAGCAAACAAATTTCCCGAGAAAGGTTGTGTGAATTGTAGTTTATTTTTATTATCTCGGTGCTCAATGGTTTTGCGTGTTCATGAATTTTTTTTGTTTTATTTATATATGTAGGTGTACGAGCCCCACTCCATACTGATCATCTCCCCTTTCAAGAGGTCTTCTTGCCGTAAACCAAAAGAATGGCCTTGGATCATTGAATGCAACCAAGAAATCCATGGCAACAAATTCTCAAACCCAGCTTTGTAATTCAATAAAGATCACGAGGTTATGCAGCTTCTCTATGTTTCTGTGAAGATCAAAGAATGACTAATGTAAATTTGGTTATTATTATTTTTTTCAATTAAACCTTGGTTGTGGTGTTGTGGTCATAAAAGCTTTTTGATGAATTGACTATGAATTCAAAGTTGAGAAATCAATTCCATGCGTAGTGGAGAAAGTTGAACTTTGCTGCTTATTAATTTTTTTATTAAATGTGTTCTTGTCCAGATGACCATTTGCTATAAATTTGACAACCACTCTCATCTTTGCATGTGAAGTATTGTATTGTGGAAATTTATTGTATTTCTATTTTAATTCATTTCATGGAGAAAACTATGTGAGTTTAGATGAGAGGATTCAATTGCGAAGACCAAAAGTTAAATGCTTCGGTGTTAAGATTCTGTCTATTAATGATGTTTAGTGAGAATGATTAGCAACATCCCAAGGATTAGAATTGTAGAGTTTTTAAGTTTTAGAATAGTTTGACCTCCATATTCTATCCATCTATTCTCAATATTATTTACCAAATTTCTTGGTCTCCATCTAAAAATATAATGCAAATGCATTCTCCCCTTCACAGCTATATATTCATTCATGAGAGTCATCTCTGCATCTAAGAAGAGATAAATATACAATTGTTTATCTCTTACCAAATAATACACAACTTTTCTTCAAGAATTAGGATGAATCAAGTTTGCTATAGATTGAGATAAAAACCACCAAATTCCTCCAAAGTTTCACAAAGATTTTATGGTTGAAAGGTGTACAAACAGAGATGATGAGGAATCTTACATCATAGATAAACAAAAAACCAACCACAAGAGACCTAATGAAACACAAACTAAAGACTAAAACAATGCTGCCAATTGGGGAGTTGACTCTAATCATTCAACAATACTGTCTTTCCATCCTCCAAACTCTTCAGCCATTTCCTCTTCCATCTAACAAATCTAACAAACACCAAATCAAAAAACATTTTTAGATGAAATAAACAGATTCAAGATAATAAAAAACCCCTTTAGGCTTTTTAGCATCCCATGTTAAATTTACCTTCATTGTAAATTTGACACCCACTCTAATCTCTCTCCACAATAAGTCCTGTCAGCAAGCACCACAATATATTTACAAGGGTACAATTCATTACTTCCTTTCTCCATTCCCAGAGAAATCAAATATGTTACATTAATCCTGTAAGAACACAGAAAAATGAATAAATTCAAAATAACTTGAGCTTCTTGATCTTGTTACTTCTTTTCATATTTCTCACTTACATTGCTTAACCAACAAAGTTGTCAGTGGTGAATGTACCTTCATCCATGATTCTGAGAATGAGTTTCTGGTGATGATCTGTAGCAATCGACATTGTGCACCTGAAACTTGAAACTTTTATTCCGGGAAGGACTCCTCCCTTGACCTGCACCAAACTTATACATTTATGCCAGCTAAAATTTATCTAATTTATCTCCAATGGTTTTCATAATATTAACCAATTTGAACCAAATCAAATCACAGGCCAACACTCCCCCAGTAGGGCACGCACACACACCAAAAAAACACCATTTTTGGACGACAAAAAGAAAGAAATTGAACCAAAACACACCTAGACCGACATGAATTCATCCTAGCCACTATCTCCAGACTCCAAATTAAGAATCAGATGTCTTTACCTAGAAACATTGCCGTGAAACAATCCCGCCAGTATTAACTGCTTAAATGCAAAGCAAGATAAAAAAACAGAAATTCAGCAAACATTGAATTAGATAGCAAGAAAGCCTACTCGGAGAGAGGTAAGAATCTGATCTGAGAAAGCTAGGAGGAGGTGTCGAGGGTTTCCGAAAGAGGGGAGAGGAGGAGGCTGTGGAGGACGTGAGGGCCGGTGAGGGTGACAGGGAGGGTGGTGTCGCGGAAGAGGTGGGGGCCGGGGAGGGAGACGAGGCGCAGGAGATCAATAGTGGAGCCTTTGCCGGTGGGGAGGAGGGCGGAGCGGAGGAGGAGGAGGAGACTGATACGGAGAGAGAGGAGGGAGGGAGGAGGTCGGGGAGAGAGAAAACGACATGACATACAAAAAATTATATAGATAAACCCATCCTTGTTCCTGAAAAAACAACTTTATTGAACATGAAAGTTGCGATTTCTAATAGCATAGAACCAAAAACATCAACTTTAAAAGAGATTCAATGTTCTTTAGAACAATTATATCTCAAATCCACCAACAAGCAAAATAAAATCAACAGATCAGAAGAAAGATGTGGAACATACCTTGAAACGAGAGAACCGCTTCACAGGATAGTGGATGGAGGTGACAACGGCGGCGAGGCGGCCAGGGATCTGAGAAAAAGAAGAAGAAGAATGCTTGTTATGCCAATGTACATGAAAAATTTCTAAGATCCTGAATAATTTCTAAAAATCATTGGAAAAGTAACAACTTTATTGTTTTATTGTTTTTTTTTTTTTTTTGCTTGACATGGGAAATACATTAATAGATCACTTCTTCACTTACTGCAGCCATCTAAAATTAGATAATTCATTATATCTTGAATCATGAAAAATTCAAGCTGGAAACCACCAAAAGATGACCAAACTTGCCAATTCACATGATGATATCTTTAAGCATTCTTAGCCAAGATATCTAATTTGAAGAGAAAGCCTAATTTAACTGATGAATTACCTTGTCATATGCCAATAAATCCCACTAAAACTGTGAAATTCCATCAGAAGGGAAAAAGAAGAGAAATGCATTTCCAATAAAAAGGCCTCGTCTTGATTTTAGAGCTTAAAAAAGTGAATTAAAATGAAAATACACAAGATGAATCAGGTTCCAACTAACACCTAGGAAAAGAAATGAATCGAAATAAAGAATGAAACAAATGAAATCCAAAAATCATAATCACTACAAAGCCATAAAAATTTGCAATAAAAAACGCCTCCTTTCAAGCATAGATCTAAAAATAAGTTCAAACTAAAATGAAAATAAATACAATAGATCAAACAAATCCCAACAAACAAATATGAAAAGCAATGAATCCAAATAATAAAAAAAACAATAAAACGAACCCTCAAAACCAAAATCACAACAAAAGCATCGAAATTCCCAAACCTGCACGCGGCTAGTGGAATGGGCGTTGAGCAGGAGAGCGAATAAGTTGCTAGAAGCGACCGAGTCGGCGTGAAGGCGAGGGAGGCGCAGGGCGATGTGAGCTAGCGGGATCCTGAAGCGTAGATCTCGAATGGCTGCCAGGGGGTTCCTCTTGCCGGCCTATACGCGGTAGGGTTTCCTCGATCCATTTTCATAGTTGAGAGCTCGAGCTTTCAATGGAGATTTAGGGTTTTCGACAAGAAGCGGCGAGAGAGAAGGGTTACTCGGGGCCGAGGAGAAGGAACGCGAGAATCAATGAATAGATGACTGTTTTTCTCAAGAGATATTTCCACAATTACACCCGTTGGATCAAAATCTAAAGGCTAATCAACGGACATCCCTAGATTTGAAATCTAGGGACTTCCCTAGATTACTCGCCCCCTATATATATATATATATATATATATATATATATATATATATATATATATATCGAATCAAGTCTTCCTTTCATTCAAGTTTGCACATAAATCCCTACTTTTGACACTTTTACATGCAAGTCCTTATTTGAGAGAGGGGCATATTTTATTCAAGTCCTCAACTTTCTAACATTACGGATAGGCCCCCAACATTCACAGAAATTACCAACCACCATGACTGCCACGCATATCCTCTTGATGATTTGTATGGTGCACTTTTACACTTAAGTCCTTCAAGATCCATATATTTACAAACATCATTTAAATTCTTTTCTTTTTTTTTCATTTAAATTTCTAAGACTTGGAACACTATTAACATTCAAGTAAAAGGTTTTATTCTGCATAAAATAAAATTCTTGGGAGACTCTCCCTTATTCTATAAAAATTATCAAAATTAAATAAACTAGAACCTAAAAGTGAAAACATAATTTTCCTAAAAATTATGGGCTTCACATTCCCCTTGCAAGAGCTCCCCGCATTCTGCAAGTTCAGAACCTGTGTACCAACCTTGTTGGACAACAAGAAAGCTGAGGTTTGGAGTTGGAAGCTCCGGCGAGGCATCATCGTCCCCGTGATTTCACAGGAATAGAGGGCTTACCACGAGCTCGAACTCCAGCTCTCTTATCTTTCTCGCTCTTCCTCTTTCTCTGGCACCGTCAGAGAAGTTTAGTTCTACCACCTCTCTTTACTCTCAGTCCCTCACGCCGGCGACGCTCCGAAGTGGTGGGACTATGCTGGCGGCTTCTAGGGCTCTGGTCTCCAGTCCCTTTTATAGGACTTTTTATCGCGATCGCAATCCCACCAATTTGGAATCGAGATCCTCTTATTACCATATTAGTTTGTCGCTAAAAAAATTTCCAAACTGGTTGCCGATGTTCGCGACAAGCGGTGGCGCTCGCGTGGAGAAGAGGCACTGCTCGCGCCTCATGATTAGGTACGTTCTCATCGGGCGGTCTTGATCAACAGTCTATCATCCAACGGACTCTGTTAATCGTTCTGTCTTGGATCGAGCGTTTTCCGTTGATGTCCAGTCGAGATTGCATCTCGATGAATGGCCAGATATTTCCAAGCCGCCTCGAACTCAATACACTTCCCAGATGGAGAGCCTTGATTCGTCCTATCAACATAAAGCAACAAACGTTCGGGATCAACTCTATCGCCTCGTATCTAACTCAGTCATGAGATGAGCGGGTACGATCATCACGATCAGATGAGATTTCGTCAACGGTCGAGATCAGCTCCTATGTCTAGAACTTGAAAGAATTTATCAAATAGACGTGTGAGATATGCCCGCATGGTGAGGGTGCCCGTATCACCCTCCCCAACATTAGTGTGAACAGTTGGATCTATCTCTCGCGATCTGATCGTCCACGGATCCTCAAATCCCAACCGTCCATTATAAACTAACACACTCTATGCACGACTTTATCATGGAAATTTGCAATTCGCCCCTTGACCTTTTTATCCTTACATGCAGATCCTTCTCCTGAGAGAGGGATACAATTTATATCAAGTCCTCGTATCTTCTTAAATTACTAAAACATCCCTATCAACCCCCAATAATTCTAATTTATAAAATTAACCAAATATTCCCTTCTCTCTCAATCAACTACTATTGATTCTAAACTTTGGGATTTCCTTTAATAGACTAAATCAATTACCAATCTATTATCCTAAACTTTTATTCCAAAAATTTACTTATTTCTTTCCAAGTTTCTCAATCTCACTTAATTACCAAAGTACCCTTGGTAATCACAATTAATCCCAATTAGGGTTTTACTTAGTAAACCTTCCCATTCCCAATCAATCAAATTATTTCATTTTTCCAAAATATTAAAAATTCATTTATTCAAGATAATAGAAATCTTGGATTTCACAAAAGTTGAGGAAATGGTAGAACAACTTATTATTACATGCCCCCTAGCGATTCATATAAGGGCTCATTTCTGCCCACTCTTTAACCTTGACCGTCGACCCCGATCCATGAAGGATCTATGTGGTCTTTAGAGCATGAGAAAGCACCTTCAATTTAAGATGCTATTACATGGGACGGGACCTCACTATAATGGCGATCATCTGGACCAACTAGCTTGATAGAAATGAACGATGCTTCCGTAACAAACAACATGTTTGTTTGTGAATTATTCGTGGAATCAAATTTTTTTATGCTCTCTTGGTTCGATGCAGCAACTGCCTCCAAGAAGCTAAAACTAGAGCTGATGAAGTCAGTCATTAAGCGAAGTTTGAACTTTGACTTGGATGATTAAGTGGGACAAATTCGGAAGGGAGACAACTTTGAGGACGACACCCCAGGGCCCACCATATTAGCATAGCACCACCACTCTGTATGAAATGGAACACCCGGGATTGGCGATTAACCATTATGGTTTATTTGCTAATGTATCAGTTAACGTTACTCATGAATAAATGAATGTGATTTATCCACTTTTATCAAAAATTAAAAATTAAAAATTTTAGGTAGAAACACAAATAGACTTCATCTATATTTCAATTTAATAATAATAATAATAATAATAATAATTATTATTATTATTATTATTATTATTATTATTATTATTATTATTATTATTATTATTATTATTTATTAAGACTATCATTGAGATTATTATTATGATTATTATGTTAAAAATTATTAATGAACCTTAACCATGAGAAGTTCTTTCTAATTCACCATATAACATGTGTATTTTGATCCACAATTATTCTAATTTTAATATTTTATCATATAATTTTTTGCTAAACATGTGTATTTCCTATATCACAATAATAAAAAAAAATACAACACAAGACTTCAATAGAATTAATTAAATACATGATGCCTTACTAAAGCAAAATTTTGTAGCTCAAAACTGATATGCACAGCAACAAAATTTACAACATCGAATGAAAAGATAGAAAACTAATCGTCTCCAAAATCAGCCATGGCTTTGGGTTTCTTATCCCAAGGTTTCCAAATATCTAGAGCAAAACAAAAAAAAAAGAAAGATACAATTATTAAGAATAGTCAATGTGATGTAGGAGGATCCGAGACAGATGATGTAATTCAGTTATTTGGTCCGTTTTCGATGCAAAATTCCAATGTTTTCGCTTCAAAACTTTGTTTTTTGATTTTTTTTTATCATTTTTAATAATTATTAGTTTGTCAAATTATAGTAGGATTTAAATCCGATTTTATCTAGGATTTCAAATAAGTATTAGTTTGTTTTGAATTTTAAGTTTGGATAAGTTTAGGTTTTTGGCTATTTAACTCGGTTTGTGGGTTAGTTTTCAATAAGCATTGATTTTAAAAAATTGTTTTGAATTTGAGAGACGTTTCTCTCTTGTGTGGATGTCTTCTCGCATTCTTCCTTGTGATCTTTAGGTTACGGCTAGCCCGCAGGATAATCACTACCCCGCACGGCATCACAATGCTTAAGAATCACATGGCTAAAGGAGGGGGATCGGAATACAAAATTCTTCCACTCAATAGCCAATCAAAGAAAGAACAGATGCTGGATACACCAAATTATTGTGGACAGACAGACTCTTAAGGACTCGGAGGAGATTGCAAAAGGAGTGTCAGATCATTACACCAGGATTTTCGGAAGCCAAAGACCGACTAGATATTCCACCAATTGGACATAGATGTTCGCCAGACCAGACCAGATGGACTAAACCCAATTGGAAAACCCATTTATTGAAGGAGAAATTTTCATTACCATCAAGGACCTTAGCTCAGAAAAGGCACCGGGACCCGACGGCTTCCCTATGAGCCTATACCAGCAAGGATTGAACTTCGTTAAGGAAGACATCTTGCAGACTTTTCAGGAGTTGTACCAAGGCACGATCGATCTGGAGAGGCTGAACTGGGAGGACATCCTGCTAATCCCAAAGGTAGATAAAGCAACCTCAATAAATGACTATCGCCCAATCAGCCTACTCAACTGCTCCATCAAAATCAATATAAAGGTTATGGCCAACAAACACTAGACAATCATATCGGGACTGGTAAACGAAAACCAAACGGCTTTTATTAAAGGCATATGCATCCATGATGGTATAGTAGCGGCGGAAGAGATCATTTATTGGATGAAATTGAGGGGAGGAATATTGATGAAGGTTGACTTCGAGAAGACTTTCAACTCGATAAACTGGAACTTCCTTCTGGAAATACTACAAGTATGGGGCTTCGGACATGGTAGGATCGATCAGGGTCATTCTCCAATCATCGAAATCAATCTTCCTAATTAACGGGACCTCGATGGGTTATGTTAGGTACAAGAGAGGACTAAGACAGGGAGACCTGCTCTTGCCCCTTCTATTCATCCTAGCCACGGACATCTTCACCACATTGATGACAAAAGCTGTCTAAGAGAACCTTTTTGAGGGGTTCAGAATAGGCCCCAGAGGGGGGGAGGAGGGAGCAAGTGGCCGTCCTCCTCTATGCGGATGACCTCTTAATCCTTAGTTCTGAGAAGGAAAGCAACTTCAAAGCATTGAAACTCATTTTTTACCTGTTCGAAAGACTCTGGGGACTAAAAATAAACTATAGAAAGAGTGTCATTGTGCCAATTGGAGTAGTGCACACTGACGCCAGGAATATCACTCTAATAATGGGATGCCAACTAAATCCTCTCCCTATAAACTACCTGGGAATTTCCCTAGCTGGAAGCAGGCCCAAAAAGGAATACTGGAGAAAGCTCATATAAAAGGTCAAGAATAAGCTATCATCTTGGATAGAGAGGCTGATGTCGATGGGGGGACGCATCACACTCCTCAACTCGGTCTTGTCAGCAATCTTGAATCACTGGATGGCCATGTATAAACTCCCACAATGGGTGACACGTCATTTAGAAGGAATACGAAGAGACTTCCTCTGGAGGGGAGCAAACCCAAACTCGAATGCCTACCGCCTGGTGAAATAGACGAGACAAACTCAACCCAAGGAAATAGGTGGGTGGGTTATCCTAAACCTAAAAATAATTCAATGAAGAAATTCTCGGTAAGTTGTGGTGGTACCTCTTGAGGGGGAAAACCGGAATTTGTGGAAGAATTATAGCACACGCCTACTTCCGGAACGCTCAAATAAACCCTTTCCCGGAGGCACATGCATGGGCATCATACTTTTGGAAAGGGCTCAAGGAGAATCGTGACCCAACCATGGCAAACATGATCACGAAGCCAGGAAACAGAGAGTCTACCAGGATATGGCATGACAATTGGATCAATGGGTACAACCCCTCTAGCATATGCCCGGAACTTCAAACCTTGTAGATAAATGTGGAACATACAGTCTTGGAAGTAAGACAATGGCAACAACATGGGACGTTACTCCTCAGACCGAGGTCCCTGTCGCAGGAAGTAGGAGACATAATCCAAAACATGCAAGAACACCTACGTCAAGGCAGAATAGAAGAGAAAGATAGAAGAACAACTATGGGGGCGAGACCAACTATTCAAACAGTTGGAAAAGACACTCCGCATGGGTTGGAACCTACTCGTGCTGGCAGTGACCTGGAATATCTTGACGGAGAGAAACATGAAATGTTTCAATGATAAACATCGTGTTTACCAAAAACTGATTCGCAACTCTGACTTCCTCTATTTATCCTGGTTCGACAGTGCACATGTCACCAAGAGGGTCAACTAAAACAAATGAAAAACCTTGTCAGATACAGCCTAACACTCACACGAGAGGATACGACCCTGAGTACATTGGGAGCGGACTTCGATGACGAGGAGACCGGCAAGAAGTCTTCTCTAGCGGGACAACTGGACCTGGCTATAACAGAGAACTCTTATGTATCCAACTGATCCTTCCAGGGATCATCTTTTAAAATATTATAATGTAACAATGTAACAATTAATTCCTTCTAATGAATGTGGTTTATCAACTTTTACCAACAAAAAAAAGGCATCCATCCATAATGTAGAAAACATGAGCTTCATGAATGTTCAACCTAATATCAGATAGCAAGGCAGACAGGTTGAAGAAAATGCCATCCAAGTTAAGAATAAAAAAAAAACATATGATAAAAGGACATGCAGGATAACACAAATTGAATCTAGAAATGAGAGACAAAAAATCTAGGGGAAATTTCAAAAAACTACCCTGTGGTTTGCCACTTTCTCAATTCGGTCCTTGTGGTTCAAAATTGAACCACAAAGACCCTGTGGTTTGCCCGTTAATCACTTTAGTACCCTGTAACACTGTGCATTCAAGGTTGTGTCCCGTTTGGCCCCCTAGAGCATGTTTGAAGGATTTTCAACCATATGGATGGGAAGATCATAGAAAAATAAGCTAGCCTGTCAATTTCATACAATTTGGGAATTTGTATGGTCTTCATCTTAACGGTTCTTATTTTATAGGAATCTGAACGGTCCAGAATTTCAACCGTTAAGTGGGAGGACCAAACGGTTACCAAATTGTATGAAAATTGACAGGCTAGCTTATTTTTCGATGATCTTCCCATCCATATGGTTGGAAATCCTTCAAACATGCTCCAGGGGGCCAAACGGGACGCGACCGTGAATGCACAGTGTTCGAGGGTACTAAAGTGATTAACGAGCAAACCATAGGGTCTTTGTGGTTCAATTTTGAACCACAAGGACCGAATTGAGAAAGTGGCAAACCAAAGGGTAGTTTTTGGAAATTTCCCCAAAAATCTAAATACATACATATAGATAGATAAGATATTCAACCATGTGCTAGCAATATTTGTTGTTATAATCTTTGAAGCAATAGCATCTTTACTTTATAATGAAGATTTGATGTGTTGTAATTAATTTTGTATTGTTCTTCTCACACTCCTTGCAAATTATCTTTACAAATGTTGGCAATCCACATACTTTAAGTCAAAAGCCACTAGCATTTCCTCATCAGGTTCATTACTTCGACCAAATTAATTTTCCTTTACACCAGAGTATTGTAGAGGAGTGCATGCTTGTTTGTTAATTTCTTCTAACTGACTACCTGCCTTATCTCTATTTCACAGGGGGCTGGATAGACCAAGATGGTTGGAGGTTGGAGGAGAGTATACTTGCATCCGGGCTGCACTTTTGAGTCTTTTGTCATGCATTAGTTAGCTATAACTTTTTTTCGTTTCTTTTAGCTTATCAAGCTCTTTTATGTCAAAAAAAAAGAACTTAACTACCTGGCAGGTCGAGCCATTTGATCAACCATCTGTATTTCTCTTTCTGTAGGCTTTTTTATGTTGCTTGTTCATATTTGTCTCTTGTTTGAACTTAATGAGTACTTTAAAACACAACATATTTGCTTCAATTCAAATATAACAATTAGCATGGTTAGATTTCACTTTTTTTTTTTTTTGGAAAATAGGCAACAAGCCCCCCTACGAGGGATTTCAATGACGTGCACAACTGCACAAAACACCCAAAGGCTCACGTGCTGCGCGGAACACCCGTAGGCTCAAGCATTTTGTGCCCTCACCCCGCATGGAGGGGGAGTCGAACGCAGGATTGTCCCCGAACGAACCCCACCTCTTAATAGGGGACCTAGATGCTACTTTGTGTGAGTGGAGGCTCGAACCCGAGATCACTCGTCCAACAACAGGCAGTGGTACCACTAGGCCAAGAGGCCTTTGGTCTGAGATTTCACTTGTTATTTATCAAAATTTTCCTGATATGATGAACTACTTTCTTCAAGTGATTGCATTATCCCAAGATCCGTTTTTATTAGATGATTCCAATGTGGTGGGACTTCTATTCCCAGCAAATGCAATTGCAAGGGCAAAACGTTACTTGTCAATGACTTAGGTTGGTTTAGGTAGTATGTTTACCTAGTTTAAACAGTTAACAAGTCACAAATGGTATGTTTTATCAGTTACAAGTTTTACTATGTATACATCTTAACATCCTTCTATTGTAAAACTTATCTTTTGTGCAGCCTTTTTGCACCATTATCAATCATTGGTTAATATTCAGCCTTATTAACATTGACAATTTTAATAAGGCTAAAGCCATTTTTGGTCCCTGAAAAGGAGATCAATGTTCATTTCCATCCCAAAATTCAAAATTTGCTCAATATGGTCCCTATGTATTGCATATTTTGCATTTTGGGTCCCTATATATTCAGTATTTTGGCATATTTGGTCCCTATTGCTGACGTGGCGGTCATGTGGAATACTAATGAAATGCATATAATGTTTTTATTATTATATTTAGGTCATTATTTTGCTGATGTGGAGTGATAAGTGGCAGTATATGCTGATGTAGACCATATTGAACAAATTTTAAATTTTTGGGATGGAAATGAACATTGGCCCTGTTTTCAGGGACCAAAAAAGGCTTTAACCCATTTTAATATTCAAGTATTTTTTTAAAAACAAATTCTGTTGGTTATGGAGTGCAAAGCTTGATCATGAGGCTCTCCAAAGGGTACCAACAAGCTTGTAGGATTCAGTTTTAGAGTAAACTTCTTCTAATCTAACTTAGTAATTTATACCATGCAAGTTTTAGTGTAAGGGCATGCGTGGGTAACCTGAATTAGACAAACTACCATCAATCTATGATTAGTTAGCTTGATAATTTTCCATATATAAATAAAAATCATAAGGTTTAATTATTTGATCCAAAGTTTTTTTTTCTTAATATAATGTTCTTTAATATGTTTTTACTTTTTATTCAAAAGGGATTCCTGCATTCTCCAGTTTTCTAGCAGAGGGTTAGTGACATGAATTCTTGCAGAATAATCCTGAATAATTGTTTTCCTGATCAGGTACATATATTGATTCTCGAGGTCTTCCTGGAATAAGAAAGGAAATTGTTGAATTCATTAGGAGGCGAGACTCCTATCCTAGGTATTGTCTTTGGCTTCAACTACTTTTAGAGAGTAATTGAAGTAGTATTGAGGGGATTATATTTCATGATTTTGGCAAATAGAGTGATCCCGAGCTCATATTTCTCATTGATGTGGCCAGCAAAAGTGTCATGCAGATACTAAATACCACTATCAGAAATGAGAAAGATGGTGTATTGGTCCCTCAAACGCAATCACTTTTGCAGCACAACTCTTTTGGTATATCATGCTCTCATCAAACATATTCAAGTCATTTTGAACAAAGAGAGAAGAAGAAGGTGAAGAGATGAAGATGAACATCAATGGAGGATTTGGAGAAGAAGATGAAGATGAATACACTATCAATGGATTAGTGGACATAAGAGAAAACCCTGCAAACAAAGCCAAGACATTATACCAATAACACAGTTAATGATTCAATTGAAATGCGAGAACACGCCCTAGATTGACATCACAATCAGCACTAGCCCTCTAACAATCAAATATTAGCTAGTTCAATAAGCAAACATTGCCAAAAACTGAGCTTTCAATCAAACAAACATCTCAATTTCTTATTGATTTTCCATATTAAACTATAGACCAAGAACCACATTCCATCCAAATGCTAGAGAACAATGCCATCAAATAAACATTCCAATGGCTAAGCTTCCAATCAAACAAGCATCTCAATTTCTTATTGATTTTCCACATTAAACTATAGACCAAGAACCAAATTCCATCTAAATGCTAGAGAGCGCCCTAATATAATGCCATCAAATAAAAATTTCAATGGTTTTCCATCAAAATCAATTCTTGATCATAATCGATTAACACTACCAATAAATCAGCACAAACGAAGAAATAAAACCCCAAATATATAAGCTCAAATATCATTACAAACATCAGCAAATCATTCGGGAAATCAAACAAAGGAACTGATAGAAATTCATCTAGCTAAAAAAAGGAAATAAAAGGGAATCATGACCTCGAGAGCTAACAAAACTCACAGGTTTGGAGCGGAGTTGGAGTGAAGCTCCCTAGTAATGGTGATCGGAATCGACAAAGCTATAGCAAAGAGAGAGAGAGAGAGAGAGAGAGAGAGAGAGAGAGAGAGAGAGAGAGAGAGTTTGTCTAGGGCCAAGAGATGTTCGCACTCGTGGGAGGCAAGGTAAATAGCTTATAGCGGCAGATGATAAAATCCACCAACTCACCTAAGCGGCTTAGTCACCAACAACTAATACACGGATATTTGTATCCGTCCCTAAAAGTGGGCTTATATCTCGCACTAGTTTTAAAATAGGCGAAAAGTCATTTTTAGTCCTTGTACTATGATATATTGTTCATTTTGGTTCTTATACAAGAAAATGTTCAATATGGTACATGTACTTTGGGGGTTTTGTCAATTACGGTCTTTAGGGCTAATGTGGCAGCCAACTGACATGCGGAATGAATACAACCATTTTTATTATGATGTGGCAACTTACGTGGTATGCTGACGTGACATGATAACTGGACTAAAAATATATTTATGTTTTTTAATGATGACTTGGCATGCCACATCATGCTGACGTGGCATGCCATGTGGGCAAAAAATTTTAAAAAAATCTAAAAAGTCTGAAAAAAACATATGGGCCCTTGGCATTGCCTTTTTACACTAGACTTTGTACCTTAATTACATGGTGTGGTTAATAATATGACAAGATTTATATCTTTATTAAAAAAAATAATGTCATGTGGCCACCTTACAAATTCAATAATATTTTGATAAGAATATCCATTTTCATTTTAACAAATAAAATTCACATTTTTTTAGCAATTTCCAGGTTGATTGTTAGGATTAAGGTACAAAATCCTGTGTAAAAAGGCAATAACAAGTGCCCAGTTTTTTTACACAGGATTTTGTACCTTAATCCTAACAATCAACCTGGAAATTGCTAAAAAATAAATAAATATATTAACAATCTAGCTATCATGCCACATCAGCATGCCACGTAAACTGCTACGTCATAATAAAAAAAATGGTTGTATTTAATCCTTATGCTAGCTGGCTGACACATCCGCCCTATGGACTGTAATTGCCAAAACCCCCAAAGTACATGGATTGTATTAAACGCTTTCATTATACAGGGACGAAAATTAACAATAAACCATAGTACATGGACCAAAAATGTCTTCTTGTCATTAAAATATTAGCGGTGGATTAAAAAAAACTGCCTCTAATATTAGTCGTAATGCCACCAAATTTTTGTAGTGTATCGGGAATAGTTTGGACCGTTGGTTAATAAAACCTATAATAATACTATGATAGGTTGACTTTCGAAGTGCTTTAAGAGAAATGAATCGTTTGCCTTTGGAACTTTCTATCATCTTTTAGAGCCTTGGATTTTGCATTTTAAGGTAAGTTACCTTCAAACTTAATTAATTTCGATTTGTTAAATTACATATAAGTAACCTTCTAATTTAATTTCTTGATGCAATGGTCCGATCCTCCCGGGATCGGGGAGCAGATCTTGATCAATGAGAGAGATTGATCAAGATGTGTGGGAAATTTTCAAGACATTCGGTGGAGAGGTCGGTCATGATCGATGATTCTTTTTCTTCCTTCTTCCGCTTCACTAGATCAAAGTCTCCTCCAGAGATCGGCCTTCAGAGATTGAACCTAGAAAGAGAACTATGTGAGAGAAGAGATCCGAGCACTCGTGCTTAGGGGGAGCCTCCGACGCTCAAATCATGAATCAAAAAAAGAGAGTGAAAAAGAGAAAAAAAAACTCAAGAGAGATACTAGAATTCTGAATAAGAAGGCAGAATTTGTTTTGCCTTCTTTGTGAATAGACGATCTTCTTTTATATCCTTGGGAACATTGTTTGCCAGGTTTCAGTGTACTTGGGAATTTATCCTCCACCGTTGGATAACTGAGCAGTTGATTTGGTAGTTGGGCATTCATCTTGGTGGTCTTGATCATGCCACATATCTACATTTATTTTACCCTATAACACTTGAGCCAGAACTCTTTAGGCTAACCTATTTTTAGCTCGATACCGCTTGAGGAGTTCAGTTGTCAATTGGGGAATGATCATATCTGAAGGGTATCTTTGGTTACCCGACTATGAGCTAGTTTTTCAAGATAAAACCGAGCTGATGACGTCACTGCTTCATAGCGACATCGATTGACAAGTCACAACGTCAGATGAACACGGTACTTCAACTTTTGAAGTGACTTCGGTTAAAAAGTAATAGTCAAAGTCGGCGGAGGAGATCATGGGCACGACTCCCCAAAGAATCATCTCAAAGTGTGCAAGATATACAAGCCTAAGTATCGCTCATCCGTGTGTGCATCTGTTCAACGAGTCTCTTGGGATGTAGGATCCCCATTAATTACCCCAGGGGGGAGGATGTCTGCGAGTACCATCTATAAATAAGTTTGCGGAGGACTAGGATTTTACTTTTGTTATCTTTGTTTTCTTCTATATTACTACTTGAAAAAACCTTTAACTCCTCTTTGACCGATCCTTCTTTATCTCCCCAAACCGAGGTAATGAAAGTTCTCGCCTTAGCCTTTAGGGAGCAGGCCATTAGCTTTATGTCGGTAGCTTATACCTTGAATTTCCTTGAGCTCATCCAAGCAAGTAAAGTTTTTCCCATTTTGTCCCCTCTTAGGGTTAGGCTTCTGAACTCTAAGGAGAAAGCCAATTCTCCTCGGTATAGGGAAGTGGTTTTGTATGTAGAATCCTTCTAGGTCAGTCTTCGACATCCTCTTCCACCTCTTTTTTGGGAAATCCTATCCTTTCACAACATAATGCCTGCACAACTTGTTCTTACCTTATGAAGAATCCCCTACGGGTCCATCATTCAATTTCTTTTGCTCAATCCTTCGGAGAAGCAGGCGCATCCTCGGAAGAAGCCCCGAGCTCAACTATAGGCACTGGCGGCTCCGAAGGCCGAGAAGGTGGATGCCTCTGTGGATTTGGCTCCCAGAGCTTGGCATCATCTAATGGTTTTGCCAGTAGAGTTGGATACTAAGATATCAGTGATGGATAATCTTATGTAGAGATAGATCCATAGGAGGACCCACATAGGATGAAAATCTCACCTTATCGGCGGACCAAACAGAATGTTGCATTTGGTAGAGTAGCGGAAAATATAAATCTAGTGCCAAGTTTATTGATACATTCTCTATTACCATCATATTGGACAAAGTGCAATCCAGATCCACCTGGATGATTACTGCAGTCTATAAGCCCTATGAAAGGCGCCACAAAGGGCCTTTCTGGGATGAACTCAAGACAATCAGAGCATGATGGGACGGGCCATGGATAGTTGGGGTGGGGGAGGGGACTTCAAGGCCACAAGAATGGCAGATGAAGGAAATAGAGGGATACAGGCTAGCAGGGATACAAAGGGTTTCAACCATACAATACAAACACTACATCTATTTGACTGGCCTCTCCATGAGAGGCAATTCACATGGATATATGGTTGGGCAAGCCCGACCATGGCACGCCTGGATTGCTTCCTCTTAACGACAGAGTAGCTCACACAATTTCCCATAGTCTAGTAGACAACCCTGCCACGGGTTAGATCGGATCATGCACCGGCCATATTGGAATGTGGCCACCATGGGCTAAACAAGGGATTGTTCGGATTCAATAGAGATTGGGGAAACAATGAGGGTTTCTCGAAAATGATTAAAGAATTGTGGGAGGAAAACTATTTTGAGGGTACTAGAGCATATGTCATAGCGAAGAAGTTGAAACTTATTCGAGGACGGCTAAGGAAATAATTAGGTACAGAAATAAGAAAGCAATCAACTGTAATAAAGACTACCATGCTTGCCAAACTGGAGCTATTTGATAAGATACAGGAGGAACAGGAGCTTGAACAGGAAGAGAATGAAGAAAGGGCAACCCTTCAGCGAGAATATATATATATGACAATATTATTTGACTTGAGGAATCATACTAGCGACAATGCTCAAGAATTACTTGGCTACAGGAGGGTGACAACAATATCAAATATTTTCATGCGGTGCCAATCAACGAAGGTGCAGAAACTGGATCCAGAGCATAGAACATAATCAAAAAATCTTTAACTGGGAAGAGGACATTGCACAAGCCTGTGCTGCCTATTTTAGAAGTACCCTTGGTGAGAGACGAAACTTCAGATATACCACAAACTTTGAAAGCCTATTCTCCTACAAAGAACAACTGGATCTCCAATTTCTGGAGGGTTGCTTACAATTGATGAAATCCGTAGAGCAATCACGAAGTTCAACCAAGATAAGGCTCCAGGGCCAGATGATTTTCCCATGACGGTATACCAAAAGGGCTGGGAGTTCATTAAAGAAGATATTATCAAACTGTTTGATGTCTTCTACTAGAGGACCTCCCAGTTAGAACGAATCAAGTGGGCCCATATTACACTTATCACAAAACAAGAATCGCTAAAGGAAATCAAGGATTATCGACCAATCAACTTGACTAACTATTCCTTAAAAATTATAACCAAAGTCCTAGCAAACCGATTGCAAGCCGCCATGAGCTCCTTGATAGATGAATCACAAACTGCCTTTATCAAAGGGAGGTGTATACATGATAACAACATAGTTGCAGAGGAGATCATACACAAGATAAAGACCAGCAATCAGAAGAGACTTATTCTGAAAGATGATTTTGAAAAGGCCTTTGATATGGTGGATTGGGAATTTCTTCTGGAAGTCCTTATGGTCATAGGATTTGGACCGCGGTAGCTAGGGTGGATTAAGGAGATATTATATTCATCAAAATCTAGTCTCCTCGTCAATGGACAAGCCATGGGTAATATCAAGCACAAAAGGGGACTGAGACTGCGGGACCCTCTATCGCCACTACTTTTTATCTTTGCAATAGATGTATTGAATGAAATGCTAACCAAAGCCGTCAATGCTGACATCTTCAGTGGCCTTAGATACCGAAAGAGGGGGCAAGAGCAAATTACCTCCCTCCAATATGTCGATGACCTTCCGGTGATCTGTACGGGACGACCGGAGCAACTACGCACACTTAAGCTCATATTCTATCGCTGCGAAGGGCTTTTAGGTCTCAGTATTAACTACCACAAGGCCTCTCTAATACCAATCAGATTAGAGGAAGAGGATGCAGAAGCAAGAGCAACCATAATGGACTCCAAAGTACAAGGATTGCCCATTAACTATCCTGGTATTCCCTTATCGAGGTCAAAACCGAGACGGGAAAAATGGATTCAGCTGATAGACAATGTGAAAATAAGAATAAGCTCTTGGAAAGGCCGATTTCTCTCTATGGCTGTGTTTGGCAAGGGGGTAAAAAGGGGGTAAAAGGCTTGACACAGTTTCCAAAGCATTTGAATTGGCGCCTAAAGTTAAATATGAGATTTGAGGGATTAATGATGGTGTAAAGCATGTGTTTAAGTGAAAATTAAATGCTGACATTCATAACTACTCACCTTTACAAATGACCAAGTTGCCCTTATTCTTGTTTTTAATTTGAGTGGCCACATCAGCAAGTGCACTAATATTCACTTATGATTGCATTTGAAATGGTACATTATTCACTTCAATTGCCATTAATCAGTTCGTAAGACTGATCACACTCCCAAATAAATTGGGAATTTGTCATTAATTAGCCCTTAAGATTGTCATAATTCCCAATAAATATAGTTTAAATATGTTTATTTTAAAATATTTATTTATAAATATTTATAAATAGGCTATAAATATGGGCATTTTAAAATTTATATTGTAAATATGTTAAAAAAATATGTTTATTTTCAAACATTTATATATAATATATTTATAAATATGTTTTAAATATGTTTATTTCAAAAAATTTATTTATAACATATTTATTAATATGTTTTAAATATGTTTATTTTACAAGAATTATTTATAAATATTTATAAATATATTTTTTAAAATATTTATTTATAAATATGTTATAAATATATGTTTATTTCAAAATATTTATATATAACATATTTATAGAATAGTTTTAAATATGTTTATTTAAAAATATTTATTTACAACATATCTATTAATATGTTTTAAATATGTTTATTTTACAACAATTATTTATAAATATTTATACATATATTATTTAAAATATTTATTTATAAATATGTTTATTTTAAAATATTTATATACAACATATTTATCAATATGTTTATTTCAAAATACTTATAAATAGATTATAAAATATGTTTATTTCATAATATTTATTTATAAATATTTATAAATATGTTTTAAATATATTTTTTTAATTATTTATAAAGATGTTATAAATATGTTATGCAAATGTTTATTTTTTAAATATTTATTTATAAATACTTTTAATTATATTTTAAATAACATATATTCTAAAATATTGGTTTATAAAATATTTTTAAATATATCTTAAATATTTTATTTTAGAATAATTATTTATAACATATTTATAAATATCTGTATTCTTAAAAATGTTATTTATAAATATGTTTTAAATATTTTTTAAAATATGTTTTATTTTAAAATAAATATTTATAAATATGTTTTAAATATTTTTATTTTAAAATATTTATTTATAACATATTTGTAGAAATTTATTTTAAATTAAATATGTTATAAATATTTATTTCGCAATAAATATATTTAAAATACATATTTATATTAATATTTATAATTCCATGGGGGTATTTTGGTAACTACACATAATAAAGGAGAATGAGGAATAAAAAACTAATATTTTTAAAATTATTAAGCCTTTTGGTTTAATAGTTTCCCTCCACAAATTTAAAAAATTTTGAAAATTTTTACCCTTGATTCCTTTACCCCTCATTTTCCCCTCCTTTGCCAAACATGGCCTATGGGTGGTAGGATCACTCTACTCAACTCAGTCCTCTCAATGATACTGAACTATCTGCTATCCATTTATCAACTATCAGACTGGGTTCTTAAGCGTATAGATAGCCTCCGAAGGGACTTTCTGTGGCAAGGACTAGATATACGGCGGGAGAAATATTGGCTGGTAAACTGGAAAAGACTGTGTAGGCCCTAGAAGCAGGGTGGCTGGGGCATCATTGACCTTAAAAGTTTTAACAATGGGAGGATCAGGAAATGGTAGTGGAGGCTCCTCATAGGACAAGCCGGGGTTTCCTAGAAAATCATTAAGGAAAATTACTTCAGAAGATCATACAGCAAACAACACATAAAACCACCCAATAGAGCAACATATTTATAAAGGGTATTTGTGCCCAATGGAAACCATTCGAATTGGGCATAAAAATTAAGGCAGTGATAGGAAATACAATAAATTTCTGGCATGACAAATGGATGAAGGGCCAGGCGCCAACCATTCTCTTTCCCACACTACAGAACTTAATCAGAGACCATCATATGACCCTTTAGGAGGCAAAGACTAGTGAACAACATGAGGCACCACTACTGAAGATGGGCCCACTCACAAGAGAAGGGACAGAGGAGATGGATAGGCTTATGGCAGCCATGGAAATGTCATTCGGGGATGGAGAGGATGAGAGAATTTGGACCATTGGTGTTGGCACAATCTTCACCATGAAATCCCTATACAATTTTATTATTGATGGGGAAATGCGAAGTGGGTTTGCAAATGGCTTATGGAAATTGTCATGCCCCAAAAAAATGTAGTTTTTATTTGCGTATAGTACATGGGACAACAAACTGTTAACCTTAGACAACCTAGCCAAGAAGAGGTGGAACAAGCAACACGCTATATGATACTTATGTAATGAAGCTAAGGAAACGGTGGAACATCTCCTTATAAATTACATACCTACTAGCGAATCAAATATGGGCTCATTTCTGCCCACTCTTTTAACCTTGATCGTCGACCTCGATCCATGAAGCATCTGTGGGGTCTTTAGAGCATGAGAAAGCACCTTCACAAAAAAGCGAGCATGGGATGGGACCTGGTTATAATGGCGATCACCTGGAGCACCTGACTTGAACGAAATGAATGATGCTTCCAGAACAAACAACGCATTTGTTCGCGAATTATTTGTGGTATTAAATTTCTGATGCTCTCTTGGTTTGATGCAACAACTGCCTCCAAGAAGCTAAAGCTAGAGGCGATGGAGTTGGTCATTAAGCAAAGTTTGAACATTGACTTGGATGATTTAGTGGGATAAATTGGGAAGGGAGATGACTTTGAGGACGATACCCCAGGGCCCACCACATTAGCATAGTACCACTACTCTGTATGAACCGGAACACCTGGGATTGGAGACCAACCATTATGGTTTATTTGCCCAATATATCACCTAACCTTACTCATGAATAAACGAATGTGATTTATCAACTTTTATCAACAAAAAAAAATGTATGTGATTTATCCACTTTATCAAAAGAAAGAAGGATAAAAAATTCAAATTTATGGCAGAAACACAAATAATGGACTTCATCTATATTTCAATTTTATTATTATTATTATTATTATTATTATTATTATTATTATTATTATTATTATTATTATTATTAATGAACCTAACCATGAGAAGTTCTTTCTAATTCACCACATAACATGTGTATTTTGATCCACAATTATTCTAATTTTAATATTTTATCATATAATTTTTTTGCTAAATATGTGTATTTCCTATTTCACAATAATAATAATTAAAAAAATACAAGACAAGAATTCAATAGAAAACTAAAGCAACCTTCTGTAGCTCAAAACTGATATGCACAGCAACCAAATTTACAACATCCGATGAAAAGATAGAAAACTAATCGTCTCCAAAATCAACTATGGCTTTGGGTTTCTTGCTTTTTTGAAAAGGTGGATAAACCATGTTTATTTAATGTTAATATTAAGAGTTCATTACATCACTCCTTCGGGAAAATTTAAAATACATTTTCATACCATAATAGGTTTTTGCCGAACATGGAGCCACAGCTTGCTATCACGTGCCTTTTACGCCCCTCCTCTTGCCCTATTTTGGGATGGTGTAGGTCCATCCTCAAAGGCATCACCTTCCTTGTCATTCTTTCCTGGTGTAGATCCATCCTCATTGGCTTTGGGTTTCTTGTCCCAAGATTTCCAAATATCTAGAGCAGAAAAAAAAAATACAATTATTAAGAATGGTCATACCTCAACAGGCCATCCATCAACAACAAAGGCATCCATCCATCATGGAGAAAATATGATCTTCATGAATCTTAAACCTAATTCAGATAGCATGGCAGGCAAGTTGAAGAAAATGCCATCCAAGTTAAAAATTAAAAAGAAAAATAAATTTATATGATAAAAGCACATGCAGGATAACCCAAATTGAATCTAGAAATGATAGACAAAAAATCTATATACATACAAATAGATAGATAAGATATTCTACCAGGTGCTGGCAATATTTGATAGTAATTAATAAACCAATTTTTGTGATTGACACAACGGAGGAAATAGTACACTAAAATCTAAAAATTGGACCAAAAGGCTCATAGCCTAGCAATATAATTTTGGGTCTCGTGTATTAGGTAATTTTCTTTGGACAAGTCTCCGACCGAAGTCGTCCGCCTCTCAGAATAGGGAGAGCAAGTTCAAGCATGTTTACTCCTCGAGCGACTATACCCGCATCGATAAGTGGTCGTGAGTAATCGAAAGTAGCTTTACTTTTCTGTTCTATACCAAGGCCCCTCGACCACCCATATGAGAGAGGGGAGATCTTTATGTCCTATGTCAAAAAAAAAAACAAAACAAAACAAAAATCTAAACGTTGATAAGAGAGTTTGTATTGGGCCATGGAGAAGTTATGGAATGCATGACCAGGACAAGACCAGCCGTTTAGAGAATACCACCCAAAAGTCATTTAAAATTAGAAAAATGTGATAGTATTTTCCTAATTCCTATTACATAATTCAGATAAAATTTTCTTTGTATAGGAAATACACATGAAAAGGTTAAGAAGCTTTGGCTTGTCAACAGTGGAGACGAATATTATCTCATGAATTGTGGCACATGTGATATCATGCTTGCAAGATATAGAAGTCATGATGATTAATTACGAATAATAACAAATATTCAAACCAAAAGAAAGTTACTTGGAGTCACTCAATGATGTAGATGTATTTAAAAAGTACACTAATATGATTGTATTAGTTAGATCCACAAATTTAATTGCGGCCACTTATGATTTTGAATTCAAAAGTGTTTGTAATGTTATTTAGCTCTAAAGAAGGGTCAATTTTAACAAAATAAAATTGTTCTAGAAGTGAAATAATAATAAATTAAAAAAATAAATATATTGGCAAAAGAGTTTGAACGTTAATAGTATGAATTTAGTGGAACGTATTAATTTAATCAGTAATTATCACAAGCACTTACTTGTGACCTTCATCTCAGAACGCACTGAGCCAGTATATCTATCATCATCCCCGCCATTAAGTAAAACTTTTTCTCGGACTTCTCGAATTCGCTCTCAAGCGCTTAGCATTTCTCAGCCTACAAGACCATTCACTAAACGCCACGTACCCAAAACTTAAAATCTCAACTCTAAAATTCGCACGTGTCCCACTCCTCGATAATTAACACTGTTTATAATCATACAGTATGAAATCCATTGACTCTCTTCTTCAAATTTTTAAAAGCCAATGTCTCGGACAATAGAGAAAAGAGCTGGAACTCATGCTAGACAGTGGCGTACGGAACGGCGATGGTGGTGGTCATAGGATTTCATTGTCGTATCTGAAATCTTTTTATTGATACTAGTCCTGACCCGAAAAAATGCGAGTATTCACATTACTCGTCATTGATATCTGCTCAATTCGACGGAAACAAACTTGTGATGATACGGATCTCTATTATTATATCTTAAATTTATTGACTAATGATCTAATCATAACATAGCATATTTTATTGCAGTTGAATTGTGCAACTAGTACCTCACTTCCACAACTTATGTTGATGACAGTCACACATACCCCTAATACATATTAGGGACTACCTCCATAAAGAGTTGGGGTCCGGAGTTGGGCTTTTTTTTAAGCGCTATATGGAATAAATTCTTGATGGGGTTGAGATTAAATTCTTCAAGCATTCTGAGGTCCCATTAGCGAGGCTTAAGTATACTACGAAGATATTAATGGATGGGATGTGTCAGGTAGAGCTGTCAATTTGGGCCAAACCCGCTGAGCCGGCCCGCTGCGCCAACAAAATTGGTGGGTTGGGCTGGTCTCTTGTAGGCCCACTTGGGAGCGGGCCTAAATGGGCAACCCGTGTCGAGTCAAGGGTTTGGGCGGGATGGGGTGGGCTTTGGGCAGGCCCGCCCGCCCATTAATTTATTAAAAAAAACATTTAAAAACTGAAAATTAATACCCTAATTGGAAAATCACCTTCCCTCTCCTCCAACATCCTCATCAAATCCCTCATCCGCCTCGCTTCCCCGTTCATCCTCTTCTTCTTCTGCCGCTAATCCCACCACGTCGAGATCCACCCCAATCCATGTACATTCCCCTGTATCATCACCGCCACCAAGCTCTCCGTTGCCCTCCACCTCAACCACCACTACCTTGCCCTAAAATCTTGGAGTCCTTTGTCACGGTTGTTGTTGTTGCCCTCTTTGCAAAGTTCCTCATGATCAGGGATGGAATCAAGTCTTTATCTCGATTCGAGTTCACCGTCATTGGGACGGGAATCTGATTGATCTCGCTCTCCTTTTTACCCAATTAAGTTGTATCTATGAAACTCACGATGCACCTATGAATGTATACGAATACTTATTGAATTGTACGTCTATGTATATCTGTGTATACGAGTTTTAAGTAATAATAATTTCAATGTGAATCTGAATTTCCTTGGTCGTCTTTATTGTTCATTTGGAGCATTTAGTTTTTGAGATTTTTGCTTCCTAACCGGCTTGATTGTTTTGTTTTGTTTGTTTTTTTTTTATTTCTTTGTTTGTTTGTTTTTTTTTTTTTGTTTTTTTTTTTTGGTTTTTTTGGTTTTTTTTTTGTTTTTTTTTTTAAGTTTTAGCTTAGTAAATGGTTAAAGCATTTATTTTTTTGGAGTTTCAACTTAGGAAACGACTTAAACATTTATTTTTTAGAGTTTTTGCTTGGTAAACAACTTAATCATTTATTTTTTGATCTTTTTGTTTACTAAATGTCTAAATCGTTTATTACAAACCAACGAGATTATGATGAATCAGACAGGATCATGTTCAGTCTACTATGACGGCATTGCAAGTTTTCCTATTATGCCAAGTTCATGACATCAACTAAAATGAAGTGGTATAATGCTGAATGCTTGTGATTTCATCCTCCTCCGTCTGGGATAGTCAGCCCTTTTCTTGGTCAAAGATGGTCGCATACGAAGCTTTTATGAGTTATCAGTGGGTTTGTCGTTATCGAGGATTAGAAATATCGGCTCTTCATATGCGGCTATGTAAACCGCTAAAGTAAAGCAATTATCAACATAACGATGCATACTTGTGTCTTTTTGTATAATCGATGTGCAAGCGTGTTTGCATAGGAGGAACTTCCCAATGAAAGCATGAGCAAATCCTCTTCGACAAGTCTACACAATTACTTTGATTGTCGATCACTTGAAAGTGAACACTAGAAAGTAAATGCTACAATCGTTTAGTATGCCAAAGTTCAAAAAAATAAACGATTAAGAGTTTTAGTAAGTGAAAACTCTAAAAAATAAATGCTTAAGGAGTTTAAACCCCAAAAAATAAATCTTCAGTCATTTAGTAAGGCAAATGTTTTTTAAAAAATAAACGCTTCAGCTATTTACCAAGAGGAAATACCAAAAAATAATTACTTAAGTTGTTTACTAAGAGGAAACTCAAAAAAAAAAAAAATAAACGCTTCAATCGTTTACTAAGTGGAAACTCCAAAAATTAAACGAATACTCTGAAAAATAAATAGAAACCCAAGAAAATAACATGAAACCCCGAACAATACACATGGAAAAGAATAACAAACACCCAATAATCATGGGCAAATATAAGTAGAACATACTTTCCATTCCAAACAAACAACACAATTGTTCGAAACAAAGACCATACATCCTTCGTTGTTACACCCTTGCCCTCAACGATCATGTCCACCACAATCTTCTTGAATATACAATACACGCTGCACATTCGCAAAATATCCCCATATAACTCAATGGAACAGTCTTATATATGATCGTTTGGGACGACAAATTTTACTCTCACGCGGGAAGCTCTTAGGCTCCAACGTTTGAATATATCCTCTAACATAGACTATAAAGTGGACAATACGCTAAACTCGATAACATAACCTTCTTCCTTGTACCTTGCAACAACAAAGAAGGTCTTTATTGGCAACTTGCACAATAAGCAAGGGAGCAGAAGATGTCAAAGGGGTTACTCAGCTTAAGAAGAAGAAGGGGAACCATGACTCTCACCTGGAATTAGATGGACTTACCATTCAAAAACCACGAGCAAAGAGAAGGAATGAAGATAGAATGCATATGATCAGCTGAAGACACTCTCACTAAATAGAGGAGAAAGATGGAGGGGATAAGGAAGCTCGTTAAGCAAGCAGGGAAGAAATAGCGACGACGACATGTTTTGGTGGGAGATCTCCCACCAAAACACACAAGGTAAATTTAGACTTTAAAAAAAAAATCACAGCTCTCTAATGGGAGGGTGACACCGGGCAGCGTAGCGATTATCCCGCAGACTAGCCGGATCCAAGGACCGCAAGGAAGAACAAATGAAGAACCAAAAGAACCAGAGAAATACTCTGAAATTCAGAAAAAATACTTTTATTCGAAACTCAATAATGAAAAATAAACCCACAAGCTAGGTTAACTAACTTTTAAAGACTAACCTATAAACCCTATCATCTTATCTAAATTGCTAGAATTAGCAAATTATTATTCAAAACTAAAACTTATCTAAATTTAAAACTCTAAAAAAAAAAATCAAATAACTCATAAAAATCTGAGATCAAATCGGATTCAAATCCTATCCTAATTTGTTAAATAATTTTAAAAATAGCAAAAATATATAAACAGTGATATGGCGGGATAACAATAGAATTTGAATTCAAACATGATGCCCACTGAGATCTAGAGGACAACGTCGTGTGTGCCGAAACGAGCTTTCCGGATTGGATTCAAACGCGTGATTCCAGCATATGTAGCCAAATTTATGGCCAAAATACAAAACCACCCCCAAAATTGCTCCAATCACGGAATTAGCTCGATCCCTTTCAGTCTTTATGTTAATCCGCCAACTCGGCACCAACTGAATCGAGCCTCCTGCATCAGAGGGACTGGAAGAGATAAATTTCTAAAAAGAGGGACTGACAAGTAATACCAAAAGTCAGAGGGATTGTCTGATCAGATGTAAAATGTAGAGAAGTAAACAACAATTTTTCTTTAATATTATGAATTTATTAGAATGTATTAATTTAATGAGTACTTATCACCTGGTGCGTTCTAAGATACCTTACTACAGTGCCAAGGTAGCATACTTAGCACACAATTTATACTTACTTCAGACACAATTTCCATAGTCTTTGCACAAAGCCGCCATCTACCCACATTTACAATTCTTCAAAGGGTTGTACACAATTTGTATAACCTTGCACACATAAATATGCTACCTTGGGGAATAATACCCAAGGTATCTTAGAATTCACCTTTATCATTCGAGCATGAATTCGGGAAGCTGAATCGGGACATATAGCATTACTCTTTGGTTTAAAGAGGTACTAAGTAAAATAAAAATAAAACAAAAGATTATAAAGGTATCATTGGGAAAATAAAAAAGTGATTAATGATTTTCCTATTTTTGAAGTGACGGTGGGTTTAAAACTCAATTTTAAATTAAAAAGCACTTCCAGTGACCTCACCTAGAAGGCACTGAGCCAGTATCATCATCCCCCCATTAACCAAAACTTTTTCTCGTACTTCTCGAATCCTCTCTCAACAAACACCTAACATTTCACAGCCTACAAGGCCATTCACTAAACACCACGTAACCAAAACTAAAAATATCTACTCTAAAATTCGCACGTGTCCCACTCTTCTACAATTAGCGCTGTTAATACTCATACAGCATGAAATTCGTTGACTTTCTTCTTTAAATTTTTAAAAGCCAACGGCTAGGAAGATGGAGGAAAGAGCTGGAACTTCCCCTAGACAGTGACGGAATGGTGGTGGTGGTGGTGGTTATAGGATTTCATTGTCATCTCTGGAATCTTTTTATTTATTGATTACAGTTTGTTGTGCTGCATCTATTAATGTTGTGATCTTTTTTGTTGGAAATTTGTGGTTTTATTGCTAGGGTTTATAGAAATTTATTGAGCTCTCATGGAACTCAATGCTGCAATGAAGAGCTCCAATGAGGTGATTCTAGTGATCCCAGGAGAAGCAGCAGCTCCGGCTTTGTCGAAGATCACGCCTTGGGAAGAGCCCAGCAAGGATTCAGTCGCTCTATCGTCGGAGATCGTGCAGGTCAGCTCCAGTCCCAGGAAGCCCCCCCAACCGCCGGTTCCTGAGGGGTTATCCCGGCGGCGATCCATCCCGAGCTCAGCGTTCTCCAAGCCAAAGTCGCGGTTCGTAGAGCAAACAGTTCCTCAGTCGCCTAGCTCCAGCGAGGAGAGCGAGATGGGCTCCCAGGGCTTGCCCTTTCATGGCTCTTCGAATCACAAAGCTGGAGGTACGCCCAAACCCCCACCTGCCGTAGAGGAGGAGGATGAGGAAGAAGAGATTTGTAAGAAAGGGAAGCTTGTTGATGGCAACAAGGAGAGGAGGAGGCTCAAAGTTAGGATCTTGATTGAATGGTCGATCCTAGTGTCTTCCATGGGGTGTTTGATTACAAGCTTCTTTGTGCATAGATTGCAGAACTTTGTGCTTTGGGGATTGGAGATTTGGAAATGGTGTTTAATGGTGACTGTGATATGCTGTGGGAGATTGGTCACCCAGTGGTTCATCGCTGTTCTTGTGTTCTTGATCCAAAGGAACTTCCTTCTCGGGAAGAAGATGCTGTATTACATCTACGGGCTGAAGAACAGTGTGCAGGTCTGCATGTGGTTGGGACTGATCCTGCTCTCATGGTATTTGGTCTTCAATCAGGGAGTGGCGAGGTCTCAGAAGACCGAAAAGGTTCTCGATTGTGTTTCCCGTGCACTCATCTCAATGTTGATTGCATCGTTGATTTGGTTGGTGAAGACTCTTTCGGTGAAGATATTGGCTTCAAGTTTTCACATGACTAGATTCTTTGATAGGGTTCATGAGTCTATTTTTCATCAGTATCTGCTTCAGATGTTGTCTGGGCCTTCGACAAAGAGCACAGGGCAGTTGAGCTTGAGAAATATGGGGAAAGGGAAAAAGAAAGCAGGAGAGGAGCAAGCAGTGATCGATGTTGCGAAGCTTCAAAAGATGAGCCAAGAGAAGGTCTCAGCTTGGACTATGAAGGGGCTTATCAGTGTGATTAGGAACTCAGGGCTCACGACAATTTCAAATACCATCGGTGAGACCTTTAATGAGAATGAGCAGAGAGATCGGGAAATTACGAACGAGTGGGAAGCCAAGTCTGCTGCTTATCAAATTTTTAAGAATGTTGCAAAGCCTGGTTACAAGTGATGAGAACTCCATCTTTTATCATTTTGGCTATGCTTGTTTTCTTATGGTTTGAATCTTAACATTGAGTTGTTTTGGTGGAAGGTTTATTGAGGAGGTGGATCTTCTGAAGTTCTTGAGCAAGGAGGAGTTTGAAATTGTGCTTCCATTGTTTGAAGGTGCTGCTGAGACTGGCAAGATAAAGAAGTCGGCCCTGAAGAATTGGGTGGTAAGTTCATCACCTTGTGATTGTTGCAATACAATAAAATTTCAAGCAGTCGACACGATTTATAAGTTTAAGATTATAGATTCATGAATCCTCATTTACTAATTATATTATGATTAGCTGCACTTTCTATATGTTGTGGGTTTATGAGTCCAACCGTCTTTTGAAGTACCTAATAAACATAATGGCGCAGAACAGCATATGAAGATTTGCCAAAAAGTAGTTAGTTCATATTTCAATAATAAGCGATAGACCAGCTCTTAGAACAGTGTGCGAAACTTAAACTGAAATTATGATCATCTTTCTTTCTTCAACTCTCTAGTCCACCCTGCGAAAACTAACCTCGTTCTTTATGTTTGTAGGTCAAGTGTTATCTTGATCGCAAATCACTTGCTCACTCCCTGAATGACACCAAAACAGCAGTTAAGCAACTGGATAAACTTGCAGCCGCGCTTGTTATGGTTATCATCACTATCATCACAATGCTATTAATGGGATTTGCAACAACACAAATCCTTGTGTTTCTATCATCTCAGGTACTGTTGGTGGTTTTCATGTTTGGAAACACCTGCAAGATGGCATTTGAAGCTATCATTTTTGTGTTTGTGACGCACCCTTTTGATGTTGGTGATCGCTGTGTTGTTGATGGAGTACAGGTAGGTTAATCCTACAACCTCAACTGCCTTTTATCAGTATCTTCGTTGTAATATATTTAAGATAAAGTTAATGAATAGATCCTAATCTTGCAGATGGTTGTAGAAAAGATGAATATACTGACAACCGTCTTCTTGAGATTTGACAATGAGAAGATATATTATCCAAATGTTGTATTAGCTACCAAACCTATTAGTAACTTCTACAGAAGCCCGGACATGAGTGATTCAATTGAGTTCGCTGTTGATGTTTCAACTTCAGTTGAATGCATTGGGCTTCTGAAAGCCAGGGTGAAAGCGTAAGTTCTGTTTCCTTTCGATCAGTCGATGTACATGAAAAATATTCCTTTTGGTTTGAAAATCCTTCTTAATTTCTGCTTTGAACTCTGCAGGTACATAGATAACAAACCGAATCATTGGCATCCAAGCCACGTCATTCTTGTGCAAGACATTGTGCTTGTTAACAAGATGAACATGGGCCTGTATGTTCAGCACACAATGAACTTTCAAAATTTTGGAGAGAAGCATAACCGGAGGTCTGATTTGGTGCTTGAGGTGAAGAAAATATTTGAAGATCTTTCCATTCGATACAGCCTTCTTCCTCAAGAAGTACATCTCAGCTACAAAGGAGCAACCCCACCCCTGATGCCTATCCTTTAAGATTTCCTCTAGACCTTCTAGGGCAATCTAACTTATCTAAATCAACCTCCTTTTTTTTTGTTTTTTGTTTTTCTGTGTGTGTAAACCGCTTTCTGAAAAGAATGAAATGCATGAAATAAAGAAATAAAGAAATAAAGAAATAAAGTCACCCCCACATGTGAGACTTGATTTATATATTGTCACATAATTTTATTTTCTTATAGACGATTTTGTACAAATTTACTATTATTGTAATATTACCTAGCCACTTGGAAAGCGAGGCCCGAGAAAGAGAAAAGAGAGAAACTGACGTCTCTTTGGGTATCTATATATGTATCTCCTTGTATAAAGATAGAAAAATATGAATTCTATAAAATTTAAATTATTTTTATTATAGTAAACTTGATTTGGAATCTGAATCAAAATAGGAAATATTGAGTCAAACCAATGTCAAAATCTATAGATCGATTTATGGAGTTTATATTGAAACCTCAACTACCTTTAAGTCGTTATGGACTACATTATGATTATTTGGATTAAAAACCTAGTTGGTTTAAGATTTTTTTTTTTTTTTTAACGGTGAAAAAATGTAAGAATAGACTAAGGTGGATCCCATAGATTGTCTAACACGTCTATATTATGTGTTCATTCTTATTTCCAATCCCAAGTGGATGAATATTACTTCATATTTGTATTTCACCAATCCCAAGTCTAAGCGAGCCTTTATTTGGATTAAAAACCTAGTTGGTTTAAGATTTTTTTTTTTTTAACGGTGAAAAAATGTAAGAATAGACTAAGGTGGATCCCATAGATTGTCTAACACGTCTATATTATGTGTTCATTCTTATTTCCAATCCCAAGTGAATGAATATTACTTCATATTTGTATTTCACCAATCCCAAGTCTAAGCGAGCCTTTAGAGTACCTTTACTTTTTCCTTTTTTTTTTTTTTTTTTGGTTAAGAGTCTATAAGACTAAGTTCTAATTTTCATTATGGTAAGTAACATCAAAATCCTTGTCCCGATATGATACTGATCTCAATTCCTTTAGTTGCTCTCGGGCTTCCCTTGGGAGATCCCCTTCTCCTCTATAACTGCAGCTCCTTTCCTCCCTTTTTGCCAACTTGGCACCACCCCATTTAGATCCCTTGGAATGCATTAGATGGTCCAGCTCCTCATCTCTGCTAGCAGATTCTTGCATTCTTTAGTAATTTCCTTAGTCCTCCAATTCGCATCTGAGCTCTATTGATTGAGTGTTCTAGAAATGTATGTGTTGTCAGTGTGTAGTATTACTGAGTCCTTTGCCTTTAATCTCATATGTTGTAACCCATCTCTAATTGCTTCCAATTCAGCTTCAAAGGGTACTGACTGTGAGTGACATTCCTTCATACCGTCAAGGAAGAAGGCACCATCATTATTAAGAGCTAAAAAGCCAATCCCATCAATCATACTCCCTTCACTCCAGGATCCATCAGTGTAGATATGGATTCTGGAATATCTCCTCCTCTATTTGGTCTCCATCAATGTAGGTATTTTGGTGGTTTTCATGTTTGGAAACACCTACAAGATGGCATTCAAAGCCATCATTTTTGTATTTCTGATGCACCATTTCGATGTCAGCGATTGTTATGTTGTAGATGGAGTACATGTAAATTTCCATAAAATTAATCGCCTTCTCAACTATGTTTGTTGTGCACTACCATATTAATAAATACATGAGTCTCTAACCTTGCAGATGATTGTTAAAGAGATGAATATACAATCAACAGTCTTCTTGGAATTTAACAATAAGAAGACATACTATATAAATTCTGTATTATCAACCAAATCAATCAGAAACGTTTTTCGAAGCCCTAACATGAATGATCCTATTGAATTCTCTATCAATGTGGCAACTCCAATTGATAGCATTTGGAATCTCAAAAAAAAAATGTAAAGATGTGAGTGATTTAATCGCATATATCTGTCAAATTTTCTACTATATTAAAACTTACCCATAACTTTCCATCTGTAGCAAATCTTCAAATACACAAAAAGCAAACCTAATCACCAGCACGAAAACCTTAGCATTGTAGTGAAAGACATTGTGAATGTCAATGTGATGAACATCATCCTCTATGTTTAGCAACACTTTGAACTTCCAAAACATAGGGCAAAGCAACAGTAGAAGGTCTGATCTTGTGCTTAAGCTAAATAGAATTTTTGAAGATCTCTCCATTAGATACAACCTCCTTCCTCAAGATATTCATCTAAGCTACAAAGAAACAAACTTCGGAACCCGAAGCACTTGCTTTTTATTTTCTAGCATGAGTCCACCACCTATGCCTTTTATTCAAAAATTTCAAAACTCTCAATAATCTTTGAAACCAATCAGGAGTAAGATGTTTTAAGTAGATGTTTTAGTCATAATCTAATTAGGAGTAAATGTTTTAGCCTCAATCTAATCAATGTTAGATATAGATTTTTAGTCCTACTCTTATCAAGATAGGAGGTGTCTCTAAAGGGTTTATAAATAAGACCTTGCTCTATTTAGTTATAACACAAAACATAAAAATTGGTGTTAAATAATAAAGTATCAATAAATGTTTCAATTTCTCTCCATCAACCCTCTTTCTTCTCTCTCACTTATATCTAATAATTAGTATCAGAGCCATAAGAATACACCAGGGTGAACTAGGAAATCTCAGGGTGATTTTTACCAATGTCTTATACTGCAAGATTATTCTAATCTCAAATCCCAAAGTTTGATGGGAAGAATTTCAGGTATTGGAAGATCTAGATTGAGGTGATATTTGGGTATCAAGAGCTTTTGGAGAGCGGAAGGCTTTACAAAACATGCAATACCTCATGCATTATCTCAGGAGGAGCAAAAAGTGTTGCAAGAAATCCGAAAGAAAGATCATAAAGCATTATTTTACATCTTTCAAAGTGTTGATCCCACAGTCTTTGATAAGGTTACAACATTAAAGACAATGAAGGAAGGATACTTTTTTGAAAGCTTACAAGGGTGTGGAGAGAGTCTAGAAGGTTCGTCCCTAAACATTACAGAGACAATTTGAGCTTCTTCAATTTCTGATTATTTCTCATAAACACTGGCCTTATTTAAGCATATGAAGACTAATGGCGAAAAGATTGTCAAGACGGTGCTTTGTTCCCTCACCTTGCAATTTGACCATATATATTGCAATGGCTAAAGAGGAATCCAATAATCTATCTACCATGACGACAGATGAGTTAATGGGTTCTCTATAGATTCATGAGTAGAGGTTAAAGGAGAAATCTGAAAAGTATACTGAGGAAGCTCTACAAAGCAAGTTGACACTACATTCCAATAAGGGGAAATCCTCCAGTAATTGCAATAAGAAAGGAGGAGCCAATGAGGAGCCTATAATGTTGAGAGAAACAATAGTGAATTTTGCACTGCTTAGATCGCGTGTGATTTAGACATGCAATTTAGAGCTTCCTGTCTCATGTGATTTAGTCATGTGAATTTTGATAGTTTGAAACCACTCACTCAAAAGTATATGGTCTCAAGCTTACGTCATATTCTTCACCAAACCATGTTTGTGACACTTGTATTGTTCGGAAAAAGTGCAAAGAGTGTTTCCTTCAAGACAGTCGTGGAGGGCTAGAAAGACATTGGAATTAATTCACTCATATCTCTAGGGTCCATTCAAGGTCCCTTCATCAAATGGGTATATATACTTCATCACTTATATTGATGATTTCAGTAGAACGACATGGGTTTATTTCTTATGCCATAAATCGAAGGCCATGGATACTTTGAAGGGGTTTCAAACCTAAGTAGAACATCAAAGCGGGCATCGGAAACATACCTTATGCACAAATTGGGTATAAAGTATTTGGTTGGTAATAGTTTCTTCAAGAAGAAAGGTATCAACCATTTATTGGCTGATAGATATACACCATATTAGAACAAAGTTGCTAAGACGAAGAATAGTACCATCATGTATATGGTTAATTGCATGTTGCGAGAAAAGCACTTGTTGAACCATTTTTGGGTAGAAATAATTTCATGTGCAGCCTATATTTTAAATAATGTACTACCAAGGGTTTTCAGTTTAAGACTCCCTTTGAGGATTAGAGAGGCCGAACACCTAGTGTTCAACATCTATGGGTATATGGGTGTATGGGTGTCTTGCATATGCACATGTGCCCAAGGAGCTCAAAAAGAATTTTGCTCTTTCTTAAAATGCTTCTACCCAAAAAGGGTTCTGCCCAAGAACAGTTTCATGTGCCCAAGGACGATAAGAGGGAAAAGTGCATATTTATTGGGCATAGCATTATGACTAAGGGTTATCGTATATATAATCCATTGACTAAAAAGTTGATTATTAGTAGAGATGCCATCTTCGATGAGAAAGGTGAGTGGATTTGAAGTAATGAAGACAAACAACAATTTCTCTTTATTCTGAATGAGGAGCAGTTCCATATTTTAGAATGATGATTCATTAATAGAGAAGACCATAGATTCACCAATTGAGCAGCCGTTCTACATCCCATCCACAATGTTAATGAGTCTTACCAGCTCAATTGCAAGATTATGACTAAACCAATCTCTTTATTTTATCTCATACAAAAATAATGAATTTCGCTATTTTTGTAGATTGTGATCCAAAAACATATGCAGAAGTCTCAAAGGATGATGGGAGGATCTGTGTTATGGAGAACAAGATACATGCCATTGCAAAGAATGACACATGGGCTAAGTACTCTTCAAGATAGGAAGAAGTCTATCAAAGTGAAATCGGTGTACAAGACCAAGTACAAGTCCAATGGGGAGATTGATAAGCTCAAAGCTTGTCTAATGGTCAAAGGCTATAAGCAAAAACCAGGAATTGACTACTTTGAACTTTTTGCTCCATTCGCCCGTTTAGAATTGTTCAAGTGATTGTTACCTTGGCATCTCAACAAAAGTAGAAGATTCACCTGATGAATGTCAAGTCCACATTTCTTAATGGTGTTCTTGAGGAAGAGGTATATGTGGATCTTCTTAATGGATATATCAAGAAAGGAGCATATGATGTATAAGTTGAAGAAAAGCTTATATAGACTTAACCAAGCAAGAGTATGGTATATCATGATTTATACATATTTACTACAAAATAGATTCACTAGATCTCTTTGGAACATACATTGTATATCAAGATAAATGTGAAAGGTGAAATACTTGTTGTGCATTTGTATGTTGGTGATCTTATTTTCCCTTGTAGTTGTCAGAAAATGATTAACAGTTACAGAGAGGCTATTATTAGAGAGTTTGAGATGACTAACATGGGATTTATGTCATATTTTCTTGGCTTTGAAGTAACACAATCAAATCAGGGTATCTTTCTCACTCAAAAGAAGTATGCAAAAGATGGTCTTGAGAGATTCAAGATATCTAATTGCAAACCAATCCAGACTGCAACAAAATAAAAAAGGAAGTTGTGCCGATGTCAATCCTACGTACTACAAGCAGCTAGTGGGTAGGATTTGTGTAACGCCTGCATCTTCGATCCCGGGCCTCGCAAGACGTTTCACAGACGTACTGCACTGAGTAGAGGCGGGCCCCACTCAGAAACAAGGCCTAAGTGAGTAAAGCAGATAATGCAATAAAATAACTTAATTACTCAAAAATAACAGAGTTTCAGCAGAAAATCATAAAAGGGTTCATATACCCTACAAATACTAGGCCCTATAAGGGTCCTACAAAATAAAATGTCTCACATAAAATGAAAAGATAAACAAGGTCCTCGGACCTATACAAATCCTCCCGACCCACGATCGGCTCCTGCGTGCTAGAGTCCTACGCCTCAGGATCTGTAAACAGGAAGAAACAAGTGCATGAGCTTTCGAATAGAAAGCCCAGTAAGTACCCCTGCGGGGTTCAAGAAAATATGATATCAACAAGAATATCAAGAATCAAACTCGGGGCACGCCCCTCGAAAAAACAACCCCTAGGAGTCTACCACAAAGAAATAAGCAAGGTAACGACTCCTAGCTACAGAAGCCCTGGGGCTCTGATATGAGTTCCAATGGAAGCTCCACAAATGTCTCCCCCGGTCAGTACCATCACTAAACCTGCTGAAAACACGACCATCCGGTCGCTACGACCCTCGGATCGTATGTCGGTAGCGTCACCTCTCTACGTGTAGACACGGCAAGCGAATCATCCCCACTGACGGGCAGGACAACCAGAGTATCGATCCCTCTTGCATGGCAATGCCGGAACATCAGGGTGTCCCATCCCTGAAGGTCCACAAAGGAGCTCACCTGCTCCACTGAATCCGGGCTGAAGAACAAACAAGTAGGGATCTCAACATCCCGAAAACAATCAAACATGCTAAATAAAGATTTCAACAAATCATGGAAGCATGAATGAATACCAAGCAGTATGTCACAATAAAGACATGTCAAGGAAACTCCGAAGAGTGGAACAAGCAAGTGTACTTACCTAAAATCGCAGAGTCTCGTATTCCACGGGACTTCCCGACGCATCCACGTCAATATCTGGTAAAGACAATTCTATTCTCAATAATAGTACATGTCTATGAATATGCATGCTCTAACAGGCCCCAGTTCTACTTGTGGGCCTTCCCTTGTGATCCTTTGTACTTTCTACCTTAAATGACTAAGCTCATCTACTTCCATAGCTAGGATATAGTAGTTCGGTGGTTAAGGCCCACCAAGCCCAAGTTGGGGGTCCTTGGTTCAAACCCCCATTCTTACACTACCTCTTATCCCCTTTCTATTACCTCTTATTTTATTTTGAAGTCTTACTAATTGTTTAGACTCAAACAGTTACTATTTAGTTTTCTTTATTCAATTGAGCCCAAGCCTAATTTTATTTATCAAGAGCTAGCCCGGCCCGTACTTGATTATCCCATTCATATTTACATGTGACTAAACCTAGCCACTAGCAATTTATTTGAGCCCATCCAATGATGAGAAATTTTCATTTTTAATTAGTTAACCACTTAACTAATATTGATTAACTAGACCTTATAATTCACCCCATAATTATCTTTTAATTCATTTGGGTAATCCAGCCCACTATTACTTTATTGGGCCCAAACCCAATTCATTTTACTAGTTGAGCTATTTGATTAATTTACCAAGCTAACAATTAATCACCCAACTAATTATCAATTAGTTGATTACTAATTGTCTCTAACTGATTATTATCCTAATCAATTGATTAGTTAATTTATTTATTTAGAAGTCATCCAACTAACTGTTCCATGAATTATTAGGCTTGGATTCAATTACCCTATTTTAACTTGATCCTTGATCCATCACTTGAGCCCAATCCATCAAGCCCATGTGACTAATCCAAGTCCAATTCTGTTAACTATAACCATTAATTAAAACTAGTTAATCAAATTAGTTATCAACTAATTATCCAATTAGTTATTCAACTAATTTATCAATTAATTAATTATCCTGAATTAATTAATCTCCAATTAGTTAACTTACTAACCATTTAGTTACTAATTAATCAAACCAATTAATTATGATAATTAATAATTAGTTAACAATTAACTACGTAAATTAATTATCATAATTTTTTTTAAATAACTCTCTCCCTCTCTCTTATCTTCCTCTTCCTGTGTCGCGGACCTCGGGCGGGGTGTGCCGCCATCGTGGAGCTCCAACACCGTCCCGGGTCGCCGGGCCGAAGCTCTCTAAGGGTTCGCGCCTCGAGAACCATCTCTGTGGTCCTCCCAGCCTGCAGAACCACCTCCCTCCCTCTTGTTTTCCAGTGTCACGACGGGCGCCATCTTCTCCTGTCCAAATTCCCCCCGATAGAGACCGGCGGAGGGTCCTGTGGCCCCTCCCAGCATTCGCCACCCTATCTACGGCCTACCATGCATACTAGTCGAAGAGATCAAAACAGAAAAAAAAAAAAATATAAAGCTCACCGGAGACAAAGGTGGCGCGCTCGCGATGCCTCACAGCTCGTCGGAGAAGAGCAGGGGGTGGCGGTCTCTCCTTCTTCTGCCTCCCGAAGTCCACGATGCCATTCACCGCGGATGCCTTGTCTTCTCCTTCTTCCTCTCTTGGCTTCTCACCGTAGAGTAGGTCTCGCCGTCGCTGGTGTGTGCCTCCAGAGCTTTGCCCCGGCTCCCCTTTATAGAGCTCGAGGGAGATCGCCTACATGTCTAGAGACACCAAGTTCACAATGCATGCTCTATCGGGCCTAAATCTGACTTGTGGTCCTTCCCTTACGTTTCCTTGTTATTTCATCTAGGTTCCATCTCTTTTAGAATTTATTCGATCCATCCTTGCGCTCATCTTTTTAGCCAACTCAATTTATTGATTTATTAAATAAATTCATCTCCTCAATTAATTCAATTAGCTATTTAATTAACTAACCAAGTTAATTAATCTACTAATTAAACTGATCCGTTATTTAGTTAATATTTTAACTAATTAATTAATCTCCGAATAATTTTCCTTAAACCATCTTACTAGATCCGGGGATTGGTTGGACTCAATCTTCTTTAACTAGTTGGCCCAAATTCCAACTTCTTAGTTAGTTAGTTATTCAAATACTTAATCATCCACCCATAAAATATCTATCTAGTTAGTTAATTTCATTAATTAACTAACTGGGTTTAACAAAAATATCCTATTTAATTCTGCTTTGATTAATCCAAACAAATCTATTTATTCCACATTGATTAATCAACTATCCAAAACTAATTAGTTAATTGAATATTAACTAATTTGCTCACTCATTATTCTTTATTCAATTAATTAATTAATCAATTCATTATTAATTGATTTTAATTAGTTAACTTGATATCTCATAGTTGTTCTTTAAACAACTAATAAATTAATTTATCAAAGTTAATTAACCCCTAACTTGTTATCCAGTTAATCCTTTAGTTATTAAACAATAATTATTATTTGATGTAACTACATGACTTAGTTAATAGTAATCAAATAATCAACCCAGCTCAGATTATTACAACGCTAAATCGGGATTAATTTATCAACTAATTATTTATCAAATTCGAATTGGTAAACTTGATAACCATGCAGTAGTTGATAAATTAAACCAATTAATTATGATAACTAGAAATTTTTAACAGTTAACTAACTAAACTAATTATCAAAAACTTTACGTATTATCTCCCTCTCCTCTCACCTCTCTCTCTCTCTTCTTCGCGACGGACTGGCCCGGCTTCGTGCGTGAGCCGCCCATGAAGCGGATGGTCAAACTGCCGTTCTAGAGGACTGACCCCTTCCCTAAGTGGTCGCCACAAGACCTATCCGGCCGGTGCCGCCTCCGCCTTTGGGGTCTACGCCACGAGCTATATGGTGGTGTGGCACGCGTCGGAAAAAGAAAAACAAGAAGTAGAAGAAAGACTTACCGGCTGCGTGCACGCCGCCTCCCGAGCCGTGATGCCGACGGAGAACCCTTTTCAAATCTCCCGTGCCCACCACCACCGGTCGATTCGGCGCCTCCACGGCTCCACACTCCTCTGCTTCTCACCGTAGCGGAGGAGCCGGGCGATCTTTGTGTGTCCTCAACACTCCGCCCCCATCCCTTTATATGGAGGTAGAGGGGAGATCGGTTCCGGTTGGCGAGCAAGACTCGCGAGCCAATCTCCCCCCTTACTTCCTTCTCCGGCCAAGATCCCATGCAGCCATCTATGGTAAGCGGTTTGCTACAAGGCTGATAACCGGGCCAGGAAGACAAAAGTGGTCCCCTTCGAGATCGGCTTTCCCATCAGATCGGACGGCTGTAAGTTGACCGCACGGTGAGGGCGTGGGCATGGTTACCTTCTCTGAGAATTTGGACGGCTGGATTGGCGCTTCGTGATCGATCCTTCACAGATTGCTCCATCCTAGCCGTCTGTCCATCTATACTGTGATCTGTTCCTGGTCGTTTGCGAATAAACCCCTCCAAATTTCCCATTTCACCTTTGGATCCCTGGTCTGTGAGAGGGTCGCTATTACTTATAAGTCCCTCGTCCTTTTTACATTACACTTAGGTCCTCCTTCAGAGACACTAACTTTTACTTTGCAATCCTTGCAATTTGTACAATTTCTATCAAGTCCCTAGCAGCCAAATAAATTCAAAAATTATCAATTTGAATTATCCAATCAATTAGTTTCTCCCACCATACCAAACTTAGGATATTCCTTATTCTCCTCCCCTTCCTTCTAAGTCCCAATCATGATCAATTAGAGGGTTTCCAAGTTTAATCATTCATTAGTTGTAATAATTTATGAAATAATATCCCCTCTACACTCCCTCATGTCCATTTACCATAATGCCCTTGGAGTTTTATCTAACTCACCAAAATACCCTTTGGCAAATTTTAATTAAATAAGCAATAACTTAGGGAAAATTTAAATCCTTTATTTTACTACTAAAATCTTGGATTTTACAATCTCCCCCCCTTACAAAAATTTCGTCCTCGAAATTTATTATTCCCCCCCAAAATCTATTCTTGGTCCTCAGCGCCTTCTCCAACATTTTCCACGGTCTCAAACGGTGCTTGTGCCTCCTCGGTGGTAAGATGATAGACTCGTCCATGAGCCATAGGTCTCTGATTGGAGGAAGACGGTTGACTTGCTCCAGTCGTCTTCCCCTTCCTGTCACCACCTTGTTGTCCCTGAGCAGGAGCACTTGACTGTCGTGAGGCACCAAAAGACTCCTGGGGACCCTGAGATCCTTGCTTGATTCCATGTTCGATTTGGGGGCACTGTGCTATGCGGTGTTCTAAGCTACCGCATGCAAAACAAGCTCCAGTAACACGCCGACACACAGCCTGTTTGTGCGGTCCTCCGCACGTAGAACATTTCAATTGTCGTGACCCACCAGTGGAAGATCCTCCACCTCCTGATGCTGCTGATGATTCAGGAGGCTTGCCATATGGTTGATACTTATGTTCAGTCCTTGATTTGCCAGAGCTTTTTCCTCCAGACTGTCCCTTGTCTTTCTTCTCCCCTTGGGGTGCCCTTTGTGAGTCGTTCTGGCAAGATGCATCTATATACTTGGCACGGGTCACTACATCGGCATAGCTGGTGCACAAATGGCTGGATACTATCTTCTTCAGTGAAGGCCTCAGTCCCATCTCAAACTTCCTCACTTTACTTTCCTCAGTAGGTACCATGTCAGGAAGGAATCGGGCCAGTCTATCGAACTCAATCTCATAATCGCTCACAATGGTCATTTCACTACAACCCAGTTGTTGAACTCTTGAGCCATCAAGAGTGCTCTTCCTGCGGAGAAATACTTGGCACGTAACGCCTTCTTGAATTCCTCCCAAGTCCGAAATGGTACACTGCTCCTTAGGGTACATTCTCACCAAGGTACCGGTCTTACGCACGACCTCTCATCGAGCATATACTGTTCTAACTCTGGCCCACATCTTCACGATACATCTCAAAAGTCCTTTCCAGTTCTCTAATCCATAACTCTGCCGCCTGTGGGTCAGCGGCTCCATCAAAAGGCTGTGGTGATGGCCTTCTGATCTCTGTTATCAAACCACGGCCGGCAGTAGTTGTGGCAGGTGGAGGGAGCGGTGCATGATGTTGTTGTCTCTGCTCTTGGATGTACCCCATCATTTCTCGCATGAGATCAAGCATCCGAACGGGAGGCACCTCCTCCCTCAGTCCTGGGCCTGCAACCTGAGGCCCTCCAACATCAGATTGAGCAGGCTGCTCCTGCTCAACCTCCATCTCAGCCCCAAATGGTGGTGGTATCTCGTCCACCTGAGGCAAGGGTACATCATCCGTCTGAGGCTGGGGCACTACACCAACCGGGGGCTGGGGCACCTCCTCTCGGCGAGGTCGTCCCGTCCTGCCTCCCCCGCGTCCACCACGTCCACGTAACATACTATCTCTGCAAACAGTTCACAGGGTTAGTTCCTCGTCAACCAATCAACTTCCTACGAAACGTTTAAGAAAGCGTTAGTCTGAACTACCCGGCCCAACTCTCAGCTCTGCCTATTTGACTATGTCACTAAGGCAACTAGGGTGTGCATTATCTGCATGTTCTCTGATACCACCTAAATCTGTAACGCCCCGACCCGATTCTGGGACCTCGGGCATGTGTGCAGACCGGCCGTAACCGAGTAGAGACGGGCCCCACTCGGATACAAGGCCTAAGTGTGTAAGCAGATAATGCAAATAACATCTTATTTTATTCAAAATAAACAGAGTTTCAGCGGAAAATAACAAGGGTTCAAATACCCTACAAATACCAGGCCCTAAGGGGTCCTACAAAATAAAATATCTCACTCAAACAAGAAAGATAATCAAGGTCCTTGGACTTCTGCAAATCACCCGACCCACGATGGCCGACTCCTGCAGTCTAGAGTCCTACTGTACCGGGATGCGTAACAGAAAGAAAAACAAGTCATGAGCTTTGAATGGAAAGCCCGATGAGTACCTCTGCGGGGTTCAAGAAATATGATATCAACCAATCATAAATATCAAAACAAGTTTCCGGGGCACGCGCCCTCAAAAATAAGCCTCCTAGGAGTCTATCACAAAAATAAACAAGAAACCGAGCTCCTAGCGATGAGTTCCAAAGAAGCTCCACAAACGCCTCCCGGTCGGTACCATCGTTGAACTTGCCGAGAAAACAACTATCCTGGCCGCTACTACTCTCGTGTCATATGTCAAGAGCGCCACCTCTCTATGTATTAACACGCCATTACGATGATCGACCCCAGCAGCTTGGCGAGGACAACCGTAACACTCTCCCTCTGGCTAGGAGAGGAACGCCGTCGAGTGTCCGGCCCCAACGCTCTCGCAAAATTTGGAGCTCACCTGCTCCACTGAATCCGGGACGAAGAACAGAACACACAGGGATTCCAACATCCCGAAATAATCAAACATGCTAAACAAAAGATAGATCTCAACAAATCAAGGAAGCATGTATGAATAACAAGCAACATGTCGCAATAAAGACACGTCAATAAGATCTCCAAAAAGAGGAACAAAGCATGCTCAAACATGCAAATCAAAAGTCAAGAAACCAATCAATAAATGACTAGGAGGTACAAGGCAGAAGTACTTACCTAAAATCGCAAAGTCTCGTGCTCCATGGGACTTCTCGACGCATCCAACTCAAAATCTGCCAAGGCCATGTCTACTTTCAATAAAAGTACATGTCTAGAGACACCAAGTTCACAATGCATGCTCTATCGGGCCTAAATCTGACTTGTGGTCCTTCCCTTACGTTTCCTTGTTATTTCATCTAGGTTCCATCTCTTTTAGAATTTATTCGATCCATCCTTGCGCTCATCTTTTTAGCCAACTCAATTTATTGATTTATTAAATAAATTCATCTCCTCAATTAATTCAATTAGCTATTTAATTAACTAACCAAGTTAATTAATCTACTAATTAAACTGATCCCTTAATTAGTTAATAATTTAACTAATTAATTAATCTCCGAATAATTTTCCATAAACCAACTTACTAGATCCGGGGATTGGTTGGACTCAATCTTCTTTAACTAGTTGGCCCACCCAACTTATTAGTTAGTTATTCAAATACTTAATCATCCACCCATAAAATATCTATCTAGTTAGTTAATTTCATTAATTAACTAATCTGGTTTAACAAAAAATATCCTATTTAATTCCTGTTTTGATTAATCCAAACAAATCTATTTATTCCACATTGATTAATCAACTATCCAAAACTAATTAGTTAATTGAATATTAACTAATTTGCTCTGCTCATTATTCTTTATTCAATTAATTAATTAATCAATTCATTATTAATTGATTTTAATTAGTTAACTTGATATCTCATAGTTGTTCTTTAAACAACTAATAAATTAATTTATCAAAGTTAATTAACCCCTAACTTGTTATCCAGTTAATCCTTTAGTTATTAAACAATAATTATTATTTGATGTAACTACATGACTTAGTTAATAGTAATCAAATAATCAACCCAGCTCAGATTATTACAACGCTAAATCGGGATTAATTTATCAACTAATTATTTATCAAATTCGAATTGGTAAACTTGATAACCATGCAGTAGTTGATAAATTAAACCAATTAATTATGATAACTAGAAATTTTTAACAGTTAACTAACTAAACTAATTATCAAAAACTTTACGTATTATCTCCCTCTCCCTCTCACCTCTCTCTCTCTCTTCTTCGCGGCCAGTGAGCAAGACCCTTCGTCGTGGCGCCATGCGCTGATGGTCAAAACTGCCGTTAGAGTAGAGGACCCTCACCCTTCCCGGTGGTCGCCACAAGACCTATCCGCCGCCGCTCCGCTTTGGGGTCTACGCCACGAGCTATATGGTGGTGTGGCACGCTACTAAAAGAAAAACGATGAAAGTAGAAGAAAGACTTACCGCACAAGCGTGACGCCAGCCCCTGAGTCGCGGATGCCGACGAGAACCCTTTCAAATCTCCCCGCCCCACCACCACGGTCGGTCGAGCGCCTCCACCGCTCCACACTCCTCTGCTTCTCACCGTAGCGGAGGAGTCATGCCGTGTGTGTCCTCAACACTCGCCCCCATCCCTTTATATGGAGGTAGAGGGAGATCGGTTCGGTTGGCGAGCAAGATTCGCGAGCCAATCTCCCCTTACTTCCTTTTCCTACCAAGATCCCATGCGCCCATCTATGGTAAGCGGTTTGCCATGATGGCACCTGGCGGGAAGACAAAAGTGGTCCCCTTCGAGATCGGCTTTCCCATCATATCTGGACGGTACAGAAGTTGACCGCATCGGTGAGGGCGTGGCATGGTTACCTTCTCCGAGAATTTGACGGTTGGATTGGCGCCGTGATCGATCCTTCACGCATTGCTCCATCCTAACCCGTCTGTCCATCTATCTTGTGATCCTGCTCACAGTCGCTTTCTTGAATAAACCCCTCCAAATTTCCCCATTTCACCTTTGGATCCCCTGCGTGAGGAGAGGGTCGCTATTACATATAAGTCCCTCGTCCTTTTTACATTACACTTAGGTCCTCCTTCAGAGACACTAACTTTTACTTTGCAATCCTTGCAATTTGTACAATTTCTATCAAGTCCCTAGCAGCCAAATAAATTCAAAAATTATCAATTTGAATTATCCAATCAATTAGTTTCTCCCACCATACCAAACTTAGGATATTCCCTTTAATAGATTTAATTAATTATTCTCCTCCCCTTCCTTCTAAGTCCCAATCATGATCAATTAGAGGGTTTCCAAGTTTAATCATTCATTAGTTGTAATAATTTATGAAATAATATCCCCTCTACACTCCCTCATGTCCATTTACCATAATGCCCTTGTAGTTTTATCTAATTCACCAAAATACCCTTTGGCAAATTTTAATTAAATAACCAATAACTTAGGGAAAATTTAAATCCTTTATTTTATTACTAAAATCTTAGATTTTACATTACAACTGGCTCAATAGAAGACCAGTTGAACTTGATGGGGAGTGTTGGAAAAATGAATTAGTCCCACATCAGAAGTTTGAAAGAATGTGAACATGCTTAAATAGAAAGGGGCCACCATGAAATACCTAAGTACTTGGGTTTTATAATTTGTGGTTTCTCTCATATTAAAAATTCTAACATAAATGAGGTCACATGTCTATCCAAATTTATCGATATCAACTTGTAATATTCAGTGTTTGGTTTGGTGTAGATCATGCGCAAGTGTAGCACAAGCTAATGGATGCCACATCACTTGTTAGGCGGAGCCTCCCTGGTCTCATATTGTAGCGAGGAGTCCTGTGATTTTTAATTTTGGACTTTTGGGTCGATCCACAGGCCATTTTTATATAACCATCTTCTGCTACGTATGTAGTAGATCAGTGTTTAGTTTGATGTGCAATCTCCTGTGAGTTTTGTAACTTGACATTGAACTCTCACTCTTCTATTATGATTTATTACACAGGTCATTGAGAACTCGTATGGTATAAATTTAAGTATGGTATAAATTTACTCCTGTGAATGTTTGAAGTTTGAACAATTGAGAACTCGTATGGTATAAATTTAAGTAGAATGTATTAATTCAATCAGTAATTATTACCGTACTTTGAATTTAACAGTAAGAAAGTACTGACTATCTGACAAGTGACTAGTGACATTCAACTATAACTTTTTCTCGGAATTCTCCAATCGGCTCTCAATCTCTAAACATTTTTCAGCCTAAAATACCACTCACTAAACGCCACGTACCCAAAATTCGAAACCTTAACTCTAAAATTCGAACGTGTCCCTCTCTTGGACGATTAACGCTGTTCATAATCAAACAACATAGAATCCGTTGAATCTGTTTTTCAAATTTTTAAAGAGCAACGGCTCCGACGAGAGAGAAAGAGATTGAAGTCAGACTACTCAGTGACGGAATAGTGGTGGTTCTAGGGTTTCGTTGTCATCGATGAAAACTTTTTATTTGGCTATAATTTTTCATGTTTTAGGGGTTTGATTCCAGTTTGTTGTGCTGAATCTATGAATGTTGTTATCTTTTTGTTTGAAATTTGTGGTTTGATTGCTAGGGTTTAGAGAAATTTATAGAGCTTAAATGGAGCTCAATGCTGCAAAGAAGAGCTCCAATGAGGTGGTTCTAGTGATCCCAGGCGAAGAAGCAGCTCCGGTTTCATCGAAGATGGCGTCTTTGGAAGAGCACAGCAAGGATCCAGTCGCTCTATCGCCGGACATCGTGAAGGTCAGCTCCAGTCCCAGGAAGCCCCCCAAACCGCCGGTTCCTGAGGGGTTATCCCGGCGGCGATCCATCCCGAGCTCGGCGTTCTCCAAGCCAAAGTCGCGGTTCGTAGAGCAAACAGTTCCTCAGTCGTCCAGCTCCGGCGAGGAGAGCCGGACAGTCTCCCAGGGCTCGCCGTTTCATGGCTCTCCGAATCATAAAGCTGGAGGTACGCCCAAAACCCCCGTGGAGGAGGAGGATGAGGAGGAAGAGATTTGCAAGAAAGGGCAGCTTGATAATGGCGGCAAGAAAAGGTGGAGGCTCAAAGTTAGGATCTTGATTGAATGGTCAATCTTAGTGTCTTCCATGGGGTGTTTGATCACAAGCCTCTTGGTGCACGGATTGAAGAACTTTGTGATTTGGGGATTGGAGATTTGGAAATGGTGTTTAATGGTGATTGTGATATGCTGTGGGAGATTGGTCACGCAGTGGTTCATCACTGTTCTTGTGTTCTTGATCGAAAGGAACTTCCTTCTCAGGAAGAAGGTGTTGTATTTCGTCTATGGGCTGAAGAACAGTGTGCAGGTCTGCATTTGGTTGGGATTGATCCTGCTCTCATGGTCTTTGGTCTTCAATCAGGGAGTACCGAGGTCTCACAAGACCGAAAAGGTTCTTGATTATGTTTCACGAGCACTCATCTCAATGTTGCTTGCATCGTTGATTTGGTTGGTGAAGACCCTTTTGGTGAAGATATTGGCTTCAAGTTTTCACATGAATAGGTTCTTTGACAGGATTCAGGAGTCTATCTTTCATCAATATGTGCTTCAGATGTTGTCTGGGCCTCCGATGATGGAATTAGCGGAGAAGATTGGGAAGGCAAAGAGTACAGGGCAGTTGAGCTTGAGGAATATGGGGAAAGTGAAAAAGAGTGCAGGGGAGGAGCAAGGAGTGATCGATGTTGTGAAGCTTCAAAAGATGAGCCAAGAGAAGGTCTCAGCTTGGACTATGAAGGGGCTTATCAGTGTGATTAGGAGCTCAGGGCTCACCACAATTTCAAATACTATTGATGAGACTTTTAATGAGACTGAGCAGAGAGATCGGAAATAACTTGAATGAGTGGGAAGCCAAGACTGCTGCTTATCAAATTTTTAAGAATGTTGCAAAGCCTGGTTACAAGTGACGAGAACCCCATCTTTTATCATTTTCGCTTTACTTGTTTTCTTAAGGTTTGAATTTTAACATTGAGTTGTTTTGGTGGAAGGTATATTGAGGAGGAGGATCTGCTCAGGTTCTTGAGCAAGGAGGAGTTGGAAATTGTGCTTCCGTTGTTTGAAGGTGCGGCTGAGACTGGCAAGATAAAGAAGTCAGCCCTGAAGAATTGGGTGGTAAGTTCATCACCTTGTGATGGTTGCAATGCAATAAAATTTCATGCAGTCGACACAATTATAAGTTTAAGATTATAGATTCATGAATCCTCAGTTGTTATATTATGCTTAGCTGCACTTTCTATATGTTGTGGGTTTATGAGTCCGTCCGTCTTTCGAAGTACCTACTAAACATAATGGTGCAGAACAACAAATGAAGCTTTATAAAAATAAAAAATAAAAAAAGGTGAGAGCAATTGTTGGCAAATGCTCTTCTTTATTGAAATTTCGCTCGGTGCAAGTAGTTAGTTCATTTTTTTTGTTATAGTAAGTGATAGCTCAGCTATTCAAATAGTGTGTGAAACTTAAACTGAAAATATGATCATCTTTCTTCAACTCTCTAGTGCACCCTACCAAAACTAACGTTGTTCTTTATGTTTGTAGGTCAAGTGTTATCTTGATCGCAAATCACTTGCTCATTCCCTGAATGACACCAAAACAGCAGTTAAGCAACTGGATAAACTTGCAGCCGCCCTTGTTATTGTTATCATCATTATCATCACAATGCTATTAATGGGATTCGCAACAACACAAGTCCTTGTGTTTCTATCATCTCAGGTACTGGTGGTGGTTTTCATGTTTGGAAACACCTGCAAGATGGCATTTGAAGCTATCATTTTTGTATTTGTGATGCACCCTTTTGATGTTGGTGATCGCTGTGTTGTAGATGGAGTACAGGTAGGTCAACCTCAACTGCCTTTTCTCAGTATCTTTGTTGTAATATATTTAGGATAAGTTAAAGAATAGATCCTAATCTTGCAGATGATTGTAGAAGAGATGAATATACTGACTACTGTCTTCTTGAGATTTGACAATGAGAAGATATATTATCCAAATGTTGTATTAGCTACCAAACCTATTAGTAACTTCTACCGGAGCCCTGACATGAATGATTCAATTGAGTTCGCTGTTGATGTTTCAACTTCAATTGAATGCATTGGGTTTTTAAAAGCCAGGGTGAAAGCGTAAGTTCACCGATCAAATGTTTGTTTTCAGTAGATGTACACAAAAAGTATTACTGTTGTTTTGAAAATCCAGCTTTCTGCATTGAACTCTGCAGGTACATAGATAACAAACCGAATCATTGGAATCCAAAGCACAACATTGTAGTGAAAGACATTGTGAATGTTAACAAGATGAACATGGCCCTGTATGTTCAGCACACTATGAACTTTCAAAATGTCGGGGAGAAGAACAACCGGAGGTCTGATTTGGTGCTTGAGCTGAAGAAAATATTCGAAGATCTTTCCATTCGTTACAACCTTCTTCCTCAAGAAGTGCATCTCAGCTACAAAGGCGCAACCCCACCCCCGATGCCCATCTTTTAGGATTTCCTCTAGACCTTCTACGGCAATCTAACTGATCTAAATCAACCTATGTTGAAGGATTGAATCCTTCTCTCTTTTCAACTCTGCAGTTTGCATTGACTACTTTTGAGCTTACTTGTCTCTATGTTCTACAAATCAGAGCTTTATAATTAATTACCATCCTTTCTCTGTTCAAGTGGGGATCATGTTTTCAATTAGAGTTCTTTGTGTTGAGATTCAGCTGTTTGATGAATGGATTAGACTTAACAGAGGGGGAGAAGCTTCTCACTTTGAAATGGAACTTGTGTTCAAGTTTGAAGTCTCAGCAAATGCACACAAAAGTTTAACAACATTAAGCTTTGAATTGATACAAAAGAAAAAGAAAAAGAAATGTAATTCTAAGTTTTGAACACATTATAAACTTTAAAAATAGGAAAAATGGAAGATCTGGAGAAGATTAATAACGTTAAAACCAGACAAATCATATGCAGAGGGCCAACTAAAACTTCTTATTTATGAGAAAGGGACCACCATTGTCAACAGTAAAACATGTTGGTATAAAAGAAGCAAAGAATCCCAACTCCCAAACTTATTTATCTCTAAATTGTTTCTCTTTTTACATCTGAAACTCTGATGATTGAGACTATTAAGCACAGCAAGCCCTCCCAAATCCATGCAGGAATCTCGCATCATTCTCAGTATAAACATGTGTCTCCTTCAACAGCCTGCAATTAAACAATCCAAATCAACAATTAACCACTAATCAAATACAATTAACAACTAATCCAAATTAATTAGTGCTGAGATTGAAGGTACTAACGATTGGCGCACACTCTTGTTCATGGTGGTGGAGGAGATGAAGGAGTCCCCATTCAAATAGAGCAGCTCCCCTTCAATCCTCTCATTGATTTTCTCATCAATTTGTTGAGCATTGAGATCAAATGGTTGATCAGATGCCTTCAAAACAAAGATCCAAAATCAAATTAATTAAATTTAATCCTCTCAACTCTCAATTACTGTTGATAAAATCAGTAAATTGACATTACCATAACCCATCCCCATGTATCTGCATATGAAGGAACATGAGCAGTGTATGCAACAACATCTGCAAGATCAATTAATCATATAGTTAGCACTAACTTATAAATTATTTTTTTTTAAAAAAAAGAACAATCATAAACAGAGATACTTACACTTAAACACTTGTTTCAGTGTATTGTAAATTGATGAGAAGACCTCCTTATGAGTAAGAACACCAGCAGGTCCAGCCTATAAAATCACATTAACAATAAACAGATAAACAATTATTCAATAAGAACATATTAAATCAATTAATTAATTAATTAAGAGTTTAGAAGCTCACTTGGGTGACAAAGATGCCCTGGTGATTAAGTTTAGGCTTGAGAATTTTCTCATAAAACGAAATAGTGTAGAGCTGATAACACGGTCCTCCTTCCACAGGATCAGCCAAGTCTCCTACTATGATATCATACTTCTCCTCTCTTGTTTCCAACTCCAATCTACACCATTAAAATCCAATATTCATTAGACAATATCAAAACAAAACAACCATTTATAAAAATGATCGGTTTTTTTTTTTGTATATATATATATATATATATATGCATAGCTCACTTGGCATCATTGATCACAAGGCAAAGTCTCTTGCTATCGAAAGTCTCTTTATTAATAGTGAGATATTTACGGCAAAAGTCGACCACTTCCTGAAAAGCATAAAATGAATGAATGAATGAAATAAATAAATAAATGGTATGATAATGTCAGGCGTGTGAAATTAAGCATGCGCGAGAGACCTGATCTATGTCACACATGAGCACCCTGTCAATGGTCTTGTGCTTGAGCACTTCCCTTGCTGCGGAGCCTTCACCACCTCCCATAATAAACACACTCTTTGGACTGTAATTAATCAATGAGAAGGATTTATTAATTAATCATATTATATAAATGATCCTATAAATGCATTATAATGAAATCAGTCAAACTTAAAAAAATAAAATAAATGATTTAATAGAGTTAGGGACTTGCTTGGGGTGGCAAAGGAGAGATGGGTGAATCAAGCATTCATGGTAGATGAATTCATCCATCTCAGCACTCTGCATCTTTCCATCAATCACCAGAACCTACAACAAATTAAGCCTCCTCCAAAGTCAACATAGTGATTCTTTCAAAACCAATCAAACAGATAAAAGTTTTGAAGAACAAAATGATGATGATGATAATAATAATAATAACAATACCAACTTTTTGTAAGTTTCTCTCTGAGATGTTGAGGTATTGAAGTGGCTTGTCCACATTTATCAAAAATTAATAATAATAATAAACACAAGAATATAACCAACCTTCCCAAATGGTTTTGTGTCCAAAAGAGCTATGTCTTGGTACTTGCTTGCCCCTCTATGCAGAACCCTGGAACCAAAACCGCCATGAAAAAGAACTTGAGATAGATCAGCATGCAAAGAAGGGTTTACTTTTCAACAAAAGAAGAAGAGATGTAGATAGATAGATGAACATGCAAAGAAAGAGATATATAGAGATCCAGAGGGGGAGAGAGACCTGTTAAGAGCGAAAGACCACTTGAGATCATCATCAATCTCCTCCTCATACCAGTCACCTTTCTGATCAACAAGAGATGAGACATGGTTCTTCAAAGAGTCAGTAGTTTCATAAACCATCTCCACTGCTTCACCCATGCCTTCCTTTCTCTACAAAAACTAGAAGAGAAAGAGAGAGAGAGAGAGAGAGAGAGAGAGAGGAGTGTATGAAGAGGGCTTTGAGGTGGAGGGGGTATATATAGCTAGAAAGGAAGTGGTGAGAAGGTGACAAAACAAAGGGATAGAAAGGGGTGAGGTAGAGAGAGAGAGAGAGAGAGTATGTTTTAGAGAGGTGAGAGGGCTGTATCTCGTGTTATATTGCATGAGATAAACGGAAGGTGTCAGAAGTTTGAGAGAGAGGAGGGGGATGGATAGCGTGTTATTTCATGGATAGTGCTGGCATATAATACCTAAACATGGAGAGAGAGAGAGAGAAAGAGGAGGGAGAGAGGTGAGGGTGGAAGGCGTGATGGACGTGGAGCCCACCATGCCACCGGGTTGCCCGATAGGTTGCCGCATATTTCATGTCCACGTGGCTCCGGTTTGTGAGTGCAATGCCGTAGTTCTAGACCCCACTTCCTATTGCGGGTCGGGTCGGGTCGGATCCTTTTCACTGCTTTTCTCTTAACGGGTCTCCGACCCACATACTTATAGTAGTAGACTTGTACCTATAATCTGAAATTTTTGCCAATATATAAATATAATAATTGCTATTATTATTTTAGTAAAGTGTGTATATGTCTATATATATAATTTATTTTATTAAATATTAATAAAATAAAATATTTTAATGGACTACTAAGTTAAAATTATTCTCCCACAAAATAAAATAAAATTTTCAAATTATTAACCCAACTCATTCAACTTACTACAAACAATTAATTAGCTCAATCAATCAAGATGACATTCAAACCTATATATATCAAGATGACATTCTTAGTAAAAAGTCATTCATTCTAGTTTTTACATGGTATCACAGGCTCGCTCTTATTCATCCTTCATCCTCTATTAATGGCTTCATCCACAAATGCTTCTCATTCTTCCTCATACCTCCTACAACCTTTCTCTTCGACGACAAATTTCGTGGGTAACTCCTCTACCACTCCTTATTTTTTCAACTACCCCTAGAAAGATTGGATCATTGATAGTAGCACAAGTGACCATATAAATCGTTGTCGATCTTTTTTTTCGAATCTTTGATAACCACCCATGCCTCGAGCGATCCTATTACCCACAGAAAAAGACAATTCCCATTGAAGGTACCGGCTTCATCACATTATCCGAAATTCTTACTCTCTCAAGTATCCTATATGTCCCTGCTTTTTGTTATAATCTTATATCTATTCCTCAACTCACTAGTTATTTGTCTTGTGTTATATTGTTTTCATCTTCTAACTATTTTTTCCAGGACTTTCAATTAAGGAGGTTGATTGGAGCAGATGAAGCTTTCAATGGACTCTACATCTTTCGTCCCCATCAGTCCGTTGCTTAATTTCTTTGCTTACAATCTTAATACTAAGATCCTATAGCATCAACATCTAGGTCATCGTTTCCACCTTTACTATTCTCACTATTTTTTATAGTCCATGCACTCTTTCTCATTGTGATGTTTGTGCTCATTCTAAGCCCACACGCTTACCTTTTCCAAACGTGCTAGTAAAAGTATGATTCTATTTAATCAACTTTATTGTGATATTTGTGGGTGGCGGGGGCGGGGGGCTAGTCTACCACATCTATTTGTGGGGCACATTATTTCTTAACCATCGTTGATGATTTCTCACGCACCACATGGATCTATTTAATGCGTTTTAAATCAACTTTTGGTCACTTAATGCATTTTTTTTGCTCTTATTATAAAACAATTCAATTCCACAGTTAAAATTATCCTAATTGACAAAGGTGAAGAATTTCTTTCCCAGAATCTCCAAACCTATTTTCATAATTATGGTATCATTCATGAATGTACTTGCGTTGAAACTCCTTAACAAAATGGCGTTGTCGAGCCTACGTATAGGCACCTCCTGAATGTTGCTCGGAGTCTTAGGCTTCAAGCACATTTACCACTCAAATTTTGGGGTAAATGTGTTCTCATTACTGCCTATCTCATCAATAGGACTCCTAGTCATTACCTCCAAAATCAGACTCTTTTTCAACTTCTTCTCAACACTCCACCTACCTACACACACCTACGTGTATTTGGTTGTCTATGTTATGCTTAGATACTATAACTAATCGAGATAAATTTTCACCTCGAGTATCCTGTTATGTCTTCCTTGGTTATCCTAACAACTGTAAAGCTTATAAGTTATATAACCTCGGCACCAATACCGTTTTCTACTCCTGTGAGGTCACCTTTCATAAAGACCAATTCCCTTTCCAATACACTATTACTTCACATCCCAACAATTCCATTATTTTCCCATATTACATGTTCCAGAACCTATCCCTAATTCCACACAGGCCTTCGAATTCCCTCCCGAGACTGTGCCCACTACTACTATTCCTTCTCATCCCTGTCGCAACATTACTCTATATACCGACATATATTCTTGATTATGTTTGCCTGACCATACCCACACAGTACTCAGGTACTTCGCAACCCCTATGTACTTTTCTGTCATACTCTCGTTTCTCACCCACTCATCATTCTGATAGCTATTCTTAATGCATCTGTTGAGCCTACTTGTTACTCTAAAATAGCACCATTGAACGCTACAAGGCCCGACTTGTAGTCAAAGGCTACACTCATGTGGAAGGAATAGACTATCATAAAACCTTTGCTCCAATAGACACGATGACAACAGTCCTCTATGTTCTAGCTATTGCTACCACCAAAAATTGGATCACTCACCAAATGGATGTTCACAATGTATTCTTGCATGACGAACTTGATGAGGAAGTATACATGCAACCCCCACCCGGCTACTATATTAAGGGGGAGACACATGTCTGCCGACTCCAAAATTTCCTCTATGGACTCAAGCAAGCATCCCGAAACAAGTTTTTTAAGCTAACATTTGTTCTTCTTAGTACAAGTTTTGTCCAATCTCAGGCCGATCACTCTCTATTTACCTTGATTACTACCACCAACCTCACTATTATCCTAGTATATATTGATGACATCTTGGTCGTCGGTAATGATTTTTTCTCAAATCACTTAATTTCTTCAAGACTATTATTTCCACTAACTTCAAAACAAAGTACCATGGATCCCTCAAATATTTTTTGTCTTGAAGTCAGTCGATCCCCTTCATGCATTTTTCTAAATCAACAAAAATATGCCTTTGATAATAGTAGTCAACTTGGCTCTCGTCCTGCTTCCTTTCCCATGGAACAGAATCTGAATCTCAATAATATTGATAGTGATTTGCTCCCTTATCCAGCTCCATTATCCATACCAACGGTTGGTTCATCTCATTTATCTCATTATCACCATACCTAAAATAATCTTTGCCATAAATATCCTCAGCCAGTTCATACATGCTCCTAGAATTCCTCACATAACAACTGCCACTTGTGTCCTCCTTTATATTAAAGGCACTCCAGGCCAAGGCAACTTCTTTTCCTTGTCAATTGATCTTCATGTACGTGCTTACATAGATTATGATTAGGCCAACTGCCCCACTACTAGACGTTCTACCACCGCTTAAGTAATCACCGTGTCATTACTACCACCACCACATGCGAACTAGTATAGTTACAACAACTTTTTCATGATCTCGGCATCTCACACAAAGGTCTCATAACTCTCTACTGTAGATATCTTCACCAAAGCCTTGGGTAGTGATCTCTTTCATCATCTATATCGCAAGTTAGGTATTATGGATCTCCATGCACCACTTTGAGGGGGAGTATTAACAGAATCAATCAAAAATATTGAAAATCACTTTCATTCTATTTTTTACACAATTTCATAATATAATATTTTTGGCAAAAAGTCATTTTTGGTCCCTGTACAATGGTCTATTGTTTATTTTGGTCCCTGTATAATAAAAATGTACAATACGGTTCTTATACTGTGGGGGTTTTGGTGATTACGATCCCTGTTGTTGACGTGAAGGTCAACTGGTATACGGGTTGAATACAACTATTTTTTTTATTATGATGTGGCGTACCTATGCTGCAAACCCTATAATCGACGCGGACATACGTCAGACCTGGCATTATAAATGGACTTTCAACTATTAATCCCTTAATGTTGATGTGGGGTGCTGATGTGGCTGCCACGTGGCCGCCACGGTATGCTGACATGACCACAAAAAAATAAAAAAAAATCATGAATCTTGTGTAAAAAGTAAATATCAAGGTCCCAAATCTTTTATAAATTTTTCAGATTTTTTTTTATTTTTTTGTTGTCACGCCAGTACCCCACATCAACATCAAGGAGCTATTTGGTTTGTTTTCCGTGTTCTATTTTCTAAAAAGGTGAAAAACGCAGAAAAGAAAAATGATTTTCAGTTGTGTTTTCAAAAACTGGAAAACAGAAAAGCAGTTTAGTTTAGTTTATTGGAAACTGTTTTCAGAAGAAAAATGAAAACTCGCTTATGTAAAATGTAAAATGAAAAATGACAAACATGATATTTTTATAACGTTCGAAATATAAAAAAATAACTAACATGATATTTTTATATATTTTTATAATAACAAAAGTTCAAAAAAAAATATATTTTAAGAAATAAAAAAATGACAAATATCATATTTTTATAGTTTAAAATATAAAATAACAAACATGATATCTTTATATATTTTTATAATGACAAAAGTTTAGGAAAATATATTTTAAGAAATAAAAAAAATGACTAACATGATATTTTTATGAAGTTTAAAATATAAAAAAATAACATATTTTTATATATTTTTTATAATAACAAAAGTTCAAAAAAATATATTTTAAAAAATAAAAAAATGGCAAATATGATATTTTTACAAAGTTCAAAATATAAAGAATAACATATTTTTATATATTTTTTATAATAACAAAAGTTCAAGAAAATATATTTTAAAAAATAAAAAATACAAACATGATATTTTTATGAAGTTTAAAATATAAAAAAAAACATGATATTTTATATATTTTTATACTAACAAAAGTTCAAAAAAAAATATTTTAAGAAATAGAAAATGACAAACATGATATTTTATATATTTTTATAATTACTTTTGTAGTTTGATTTATTTACAACTATGCCACTATTGTTCTCCAAGAGCTTTTAGCATTTTCCGTTTTCCATTTTCCAAGCCCTTTCTACTTTTCGCATTTTCATGAAAATGACCAAACCAAACGCGTTTTGCGTTTTCTGCATTTTTGTAGAAAATGGAAAACAACGAAAATACAAAAAAGGCCGCAAACGGCCAAACCAAACAGGCCCTAAGGGATTAACATATTGAAAGTATTGAGGATCGAGTGCTATTTAACTGAATTAACCATGAAATATGAATAGTAACAGAGAATGAATAGTAAATAAACAGTAAATAACACAAGAGATTTAAGGTGGTTCGACCTTATAATAGCCTATGTCCACCGACGGTAGAGGAGGAATTTCACTATGACAAAAGGTGGGAATTACAAGATAGAGACACTACTCAAACACCCCATGTCTCTCCCACTCAAACAAAGGAAGAAATTCTTAGAGAAAAGAATTCACTAACTAATCTCACTCTCACACTTAGCTGAGAAGCTTTGGGTATACGTTGAAGCAAAGAAGTGCAGCTTCTTTTATAGGCTAGAGGAATGGGACAACCGCATGTGTGAATGGCTGTGTGAAGTCATGAATGGATGGAGTCACACCTTTTAACAAATTACAGCCATTTCTTTTTGACCGATAGCAAAATTGTATCTTTTGACATGTTTGTCTAATAAAGACAAACCTCACAAATCTCCACCTTGGCTTTAATTAGATAAAGCTACAAGTGAAACTCTTTTTCTTCCTCAACCGCCAAGAGACACTCATATGCTTCGAACACTAATCAAGTCCAGGCAATATCTGAACTTGATAGGAGCAAGTGGCTTAGTCAACATGTCTGCTAGATTGTCTGCAGTAGCAATCTTCTCAATTGAAACAATATCTTGGCTTATGATCTCTCTGATGCAGTGATATTTGACATTGATATGTTTGGTCCTCTCATGGTACATTTGATCTTTAGACAGATCAATAGTTCCCTGGTTATCACAAAATACAATAGTTGATTTCTGTTGTAAACCCAGATCACCTACCAAACCTTTCAGCCAAACAAAATGCTTTCCTTCATCAGTCAGAAGAGCCATGTAATCGAAGCTTCAAAGATACGTGAAAGTAACTGGTTCTCAGAATGTTGCTTTCCAACTGATAGTACAACCAGAAATAATGAACACATAACCAGTAAGAGATCTCAACTTATCCAAGTCACCCGTGATAGTCAATCAACATATCCAACAACACCAATAATAGAGCTAGAACTACCATCATATACCAAGCCAATATTAGTAGTGCCTCTTAGATACGGTAGTATCCATTTCATACCTTGCCAATGTTCTTTGTCGGGATTAGACATATATCTGCTAATAACACTGACGTCTTGAGAAATATCAGGACGAGTACATACCATAGCATACATAATGCTCCCAACAATGCTAGCATATTGAACATGTGACATATTCTCCTTCTCTTCCTAAGTTTGAGGTGAATGTTTCTTTGAAAGCTTAAAGTGTGCAGCCAATGGAGTGCTCACCGCTTTGCATTCCTGCATTCCAAAGCGGTCAAGTACTTTCTCGATGTGTACCTCTCCGAGACAGAAATGTTCTTCTTGCTTTCCGATCTCTGTGAATCTCTATGCCCAAAATTTTCTTTGCTGTACCTAAGTCTTTCATCTCAAATTCACCATTCAATTGAGTCTTTAACCTGTTGATCTCAAACATGCTTTTAGAAGCAATAAGCATGTCATCAACATAGAGAAGCAAATAGATAAAGAACCATCAAACAACTTCATGTAATATACACAACTGTCATATTGGCTTCTAGTAGAGCCATGTGTACCCATGAAAGTATCAAACCGCTTGTACCACTATCTTGGAGATTTCTTCAAACCATATAATGATTTCTTCAACAAACAAACAAGATCTTCCTTTCCTGCTTCAATAAAATCCTCAGGTTGATGCATGTAGATTTGTTCTTCGAGCTCACCATGTAGAAAAGCAGTCTTAACATCAAGTCAGCCAAGCTCCAAATCCGCAGTAGCTACCATGGCATGTAATACACGTATAGAGCTATGTTTAACAACAGAGAGAATACCCGATTTAAGTCTATGCCTTCTCTCCTGACTATAGCCCTCTTTGGCAACCAAACGCGTTTTGAACCTTTGGTGCTTCAACCCCTTGAGTTTCATCCTTTTCTTGAAGACCCATTTGCAACCAACAATCTCCTGACCTTCGATGGTTTTACCGCATCCCACGTATGGTTCTTGTGAAGAGACTCAATTTCTTCACCCATAGCAGTTAACCACTGAGTTGCTTCATCACTAGAGACAGCTTTATGATAGCGAGTAGGATCATCAGCTTCAAGGTTATCTCCCACAACCAAAGCATGAGTAGTAATTTCAGAGTAATGCTTTGCAAAATCTGCATATTTCTGTGGTCTTCTAATCAGTCTTCTTTCTCTCCCAGTAGCAATGTTGTACAGTTGCTTCTCATAAGGCACATCTGAAACATCATCAAAAGAATCATGTACCTTTTCAATTGACGATTGTACCAAAGTGCTATCATGCACTTATCTTGAGGGCTCCACCTCAAGCTCCACCTGCTTCATAACACCGTGGTCCTTTGCTGCATCAGACATTCTCCTTTGGTCTATCAGAGCAGACTCATCAAACTTTACATCTCTGCTAATAATCAAACCAGAGGATGATGGATATGTACACCACAACCTGTAACCTTTAACCATATCCCACAAATATACATTTCTTTGCCCTAGACTCAAGTTTACCATTATTAATATGAGCATAAGCAGGGCAACCAAATACTTTTATAAAAGTATAATCAGTAGGAGAGCCAGACAATACCTCAAAAGGAGTTTTACAATCAATAGTAGTTGACGAAGATCCATTAATCAAATAGCAAGCAGTATTAATAGCTTCAGCCAAAAAGGTTTTAGACAAACCTGAATTCGACAACATGTAATGAGCTCTTTCCAAAAGAGTCCTATTCATACTTTCTGCAACCCCATTTTGTTGTGGTGTATATCTCACAGTGCGGTGTCTCACCATACCTTCATTTTTGCAGAACTAATCAAATTCACCTTTGCAGTATTTCATACCATTGTCGGTTCTGAGATGCTTGATCTTCCTCCTAGTCTGCTTCTCAATAAGCGTCTTCCACTGCTTAAAGATGTCAAAAACTTCACTTTTTTGCTTCAGAAAGTACACCCAAGTCGTGCTAGAGTAGTCATCGATAAAAGTTAGCATATATCGAGAACCACTCTTTGATAAGACAGATGCAGGTCCCCAAACATCCGAATGGATGTAATCCAAAGTGCCCTTAGTTCTGTACACAGCAGTACTAAACTTGACTCTAGTGTGTTTGCCATACACACAATGTTCACAAAAGTCAAGTTTGTTGGTTTTCTGACCATTCATCAAACCTCGCTTGCTTAATATATTCATGCCTCGCTCACTTATGTGGCCCAAGCGCATGTGCCATAAGCGAGTAGAATCTGTATCAGGATTTGATGAGGAAATAGATGTTGCAGTACTTGTAATTGTGCTACCTTGAAGAATGTATTGTGTGTTGACCAACTTCCCTTTGATCACCACCAGTGCACCTTTGCTAACTTTTAGCGCACCAAGATCACCATCAGATTCAAAACCCATGCTGCTCAAAGGACTCAAAGAAACAAGATTCTTTCTCATATTAGGTACATACCTAACATTGTTGAAGGTTCTAATAATGCCATCATACATCTTGACACAGACGCAACCAACGACAGAGACTGGACATGAGGTATTGTTCCCCATTAAGACAGAACCACCTCCAGTTGCCTGAAAAGTGGTGAACCAATCTCTACGAAAGCATATGTGGTAAGAACAAGCAGTGTCAAGTATCCAGGAATCATCATAGCTTATAGTAGTGACAATAATGCTATATCACCAGCTTCGAAACTGTCCTCAACAATGCTAGCATTCATACCTAAAGGAGTTTTCTCCTTATCTTGTTTTGCTCTAGCCTTAAAGCAGTCTTTCACCATGTGCCATTTCTTCTTGCAATAGAAACAAGTTACAGCTTTGTTTCTAAATTTAGATCTAGATTTCTCTTTGTTACTAGCCCCTTTCTCTTGAGGCCTACCTTTGACAAATAGGCCCTCAGCTTGATGTTCACCCCGATTCTCTGAAACCTTCTTTTTCAACCCCTTGGAGTTAAGATCACTTTTGACATCATCAATAGAGATAGTTTCTCTCCCATATAACATTGTGTCAACAAAATACTCAAAAGAAGGGGTTAGTGAACATAACAAAATTAGGGCTTGATCTTCATCATCTATAGTATAGTCTATATCCTTAAGATCAATAATAATCCTATTGAACTCATTCAGATGGTCAGTAATTGATGTACCTTCTTTCATATGAAATGTGTAGAGCCGTTGCTTCATATATAATCGATTTGTAAGAGATTTTGTCATAAAGAGCGACTACAAACGAAGCCATAAGCTAGCCGCGGATGTTTCATCAACGACCTCTTTAAGAACCTCATCTGCCAATGATAGTTAAATACAAATTGCAGCCAGCCTGTAATCCCTCCTTTTCATCGCCCTGATAGTCTTTCCGGCAAGCAGCATCTTTTCCTCGTAACGCCTTTTAACAAACCTTGTTGCACTAACAAAGCCCGCATCTTGACTCTCCACAGACTAAAGTCATTTTTGCCATTAAACTTCTCGATCTTATACGTCGTAGTAGACATTCTGCGAAAATTCAGTTAGATAACAAACAAACTAGTTCTGATACTAATTTGTTGAGGATCGAGTGCTATTTAACTTAATTAACCACAAAATATGAAAAGTAACAGAGAATGAATAGTAAATGAACAAAGAAATAACACACCGTAGATTTAAGGTGGTTTGACCTTATAATTGCCTATGTCCACCGGCGGCAGAGGAGGAATTTCACTATAACAAAAGGTGGGAATTACAAGATAGAGACACTACTCAAACACCTTATGTCTCTCACACTCAAACAAAGGAAGGAATTCTCAGAGAAAAGAATTCACTAACTAATCTCACTCTCACACTTAGCTGAGAAGCTTTGGGTGTATGTTGAAGCAAAAGAGTGCAGCTCCTTTTATAGGCTAGAGGAATGGGATAACTGCATGTGTGAATGGCTGTGTGAAGTCAAGAATGGATGCAGTCACACCTTTTAACAAATTACAGCCATTTCTTTTGATTGATAGCAGCTATAATCTTTGACATGTTTGTCTAATAAAGACAAACCTCACAAATCTCCACCTTGGCTGCCACATAGGTTGTCACATAGGTTCTCACATCATAATAAAAAAAATAGTTGTATTCAACCCTTATACCACCAGCCTCTATTTCCAAAGAACAAGAACCATAATTTGGCAAAATCTCCATAGTATAGAGATCGTATTGAATATTTCATTATATAGGGACTAAAATGAATAATATATTATAATACATGGATAAAAAATAATTGTTTGTCAATATTTTTTTTTTATCAAAATGAAAGTGGGTTCCGGATTTCGGGTCGGATCATATTCCCGACCCGTTTGCATGTAAAAGAAAGAAATGGTGACATGTGGGGCCCATAAATATATGTGATACAGAGAGAGAGAGAGAGAGAGAGAGAGAGAGAGCGTGGGATTAGCAAAGAATTAAATAAAACAGTGGGAAGCAAAACATAAATGAGGAAATAATAAATAAAGTAAAGAAATAGAATAGAATAGAATAGATACAGATAATGGAGAGAGAGAGAGGGAGATGTTGTTGATACACTTGGAAACATAAGGAGAGTGGGACCCGCACGTGAGAGGGGAGTAGGGGGGGTTGTCGCACGCGTGGGGATAGTCCACTATCTATCTATGAATCGAAGGAGAGAGTGAAGATCGAGTTGTTGCATTTCTCTTTTGTTTTTCTTTTTTGTGGACTCTCCACCCACTCAATAACACTCACACTCACCACTGTCAACCCTTTTTCTCCTCCCACGCGCGCCATCTCCTCTCTTTCTCTCTCTCTCTCAATCTCTCTAACTATAATGACCTTTTTGCCCTCAACCTTCATTCTCATTGACATCCATATCCCTTGGATAAGCTTCGCAGTTGTTGACTTTACTATAATGTATTGAATTGAATGCTAAATTGGAATTTTCCAATTCAATTTCTCACTTCCATTTTTTGTGATCATGTTCAGTTGTGAGCTGTCTGACTATTTATGAGAGATTACATCATACATTCGTCCATATCTAAAAAAGGATGAGGAATAGTTGTGAGGGTATTTTGGGGATTTCAATGCCATGGTGGGCAACTTTCTCCCACATTGCTCACAATTGTGTTTTGGAATTGGCCCTGACCCACCACTTTTGCCGCAAGGCATTGGACTTGGAATTTTAAATTTTATAGGGGAGAAGAACCTCTAATTAAGTCAAAGCTTTTTCTCAAGTTATTTTTTCTTTTATTTTTTCTTTTAAATCTCTAAAATTAAATTCAAGCCATAAAAAGGGTTGAATTTAGTGAGGATAGTGATTTGAGCTTTTGGGTGACTTGGTGAGTGTGTGTGTGTGTGTGAGTGATGGATGGGGTTGATGATTTTATGGGACTAGTTAGTGTGGGAGTGACAGTGTGGAGATGGTGCTCATGAATGAACACTAATCATCTTCTCCACCACTACTTCCCCACTAGAGTACACCTCTGCTGGTTCGGTTCCTGACCCGACACAATCCGACCCATGGTCTGGTGGGCCAATTTGGTCCCCCCAACTCACCACATTCATCAATTCCTAACTAGATAGATATTTATGGAGATTTCATTCAACCCGAACCCAATGCCGAATTCGAGTTCAGTTACATCAATATCTTTTAACCAAACTAGAAATAGATATTCGTTAGGTGCACAGACAGATATAGACTTCTTGACTTCAAAGACGCTATTTTATTTATTTGTTTATTTTTATTTTTTTTGACAAAAACGACAAACACCAATCCATCAAAGATGGATAACGTGACAAACATATATACTCTTACCTTATGTTCATAGGGTATTAAACTCAGGATTTCTCCTGACCAATACCACTCTATGCAAGAGACCCAACACCAATAAACCAAGAGACCGTTGGTGATAACAGTTGTTAATTAACAAAAAGATTTGAGTCTTCCTATATAGACTTGCTATGATTTTGTTCCCTGGAGAGGGGAAGATATGATGCTCCGAGGCTAACATACATGCATGCTGAAGACTAAAAAGGAAAAATAAATAATATCTTTTTAATAATACATTACATGTTAGAAGACACTAGCAATTGTTCAATAACTAACAGTTTCGACTTTTAAATTATATTTTTCAAATTCCTAAATAAATCACCAATGCGCAGCACAACAGAGCATAAGTATCACTTTTGTGTTAACAAAACAGTCATATCATTGTGCAATGTATGAAATCTCAGAGAGTTCAAGCAGCGCCCAAAACTTCAAACAAGGGTACAAACTCCACAGGTATACAGAAAAACAAGGCATGACGCTTGAGACTCATTTGAATAAGTCTCATCACACTAGCAAAATTGGCCTCCTTCCAGTGGACTGGAAGGAGCAGTGTTTTGAGAGGAGTGCAGGAATTCATTGGACATTCACCAACTCAACATCAAAAACAAGCCATGAGTTTGCGGGTATTTTGCCCACATTTTTGTTTCCATAACTGCATCGGAGACATTGGAGTTAGAATTACCTATTTCTGTGTTTGGAGCAATAGATTGAATTGAAATTAAAGAAAACCAGTGAAAATACAAACCCCATAGATGGTGGGATGGTTAGTTTCCTCTTGTCACCAACTCGCATCCCTGAAAATCAGTTGAACATAACATAAAAATTTATGGTACTGTTATATACTAAGAAACAGTTCACTTTCAATAGAAATTACGAGCTAGGGAGAAACAGTACATTTGCCCTATGGTCTTGTATCAAGGACATATTACAGTGTGATGAATACTATAAATTTCACTCCAGCAAAAAAAGGAAGTTCAAAAGGGAAAAAAGAAAACACTGGAGCAACATAAATGTATAGATTTGCAAGACATACCATTGATGCCAACATCCCATCCCTTGATAACCTGTCCTACACCTGTAATGAGAAATCATAAAAAATGCTATATAAGCCAGTAACAAATTGAGCAAGATGAGAAAAATCCATAAGCTAAGAAAAATAGAGTACCAAGGCGGAACTTGAAAGGTTTTCCACCAACAGAAGAGTCAAATATCTTTCCATTCTTTAATCTACCAATATATTGCACAGAAACCTGCAAGACAAGTACAATGTAAGTTCATTCAGCTTATAATCACAAAAAAGATATGATTTATTGGAAATGGTGGGACCGAAAAAACACACAAGTGATGGATTGTAGGACATATTCCAAGAAAATACACAACCCAATGGATTAGATTGCATTAGTTACTTACGATGGAAAATTGGCCCATTCAAATAGGTTATGAGCATGAAATGATCACCTTAGTTCCAGGAGAAGCTCGTTTGCCATCGGGTTGTCCCATTGACAATTCTTCGACCACCAGTCCATTAGGATACGTTTTTGAGTTTCACTCGCCCACTTTGTTTCTCTTCAGCCACTGAGAGGTTAGATGCCTCCCTCATTCTTCAAATCATTATCAAGATTTTTCTTCTTTTTCTTCTTTTCTTTGACTCCTTTTCATCAGCAGCAGCAGGGTGAGCATCGATATCAGCATCCCTGCACATGAGTGTAGAAAATTATAAAACCACCTTATAAATAATAGGATGAAGGAGCTGGCATTTCAAATATGTACTTGGATTGTTCTTCATTAGCATTAGTATTCTCCTCTTGGTCTTCCAATAGACACCCCTCATTGTCCTGGGACTTGGCATTTTTAACCTTTTCTTCTTATCCTTTTACGCTTGCCATTGCTTTCAGGAGTAGTGTTAGGAAAAACAGAGGAAGGGTCATCTTTCCTGAGAGAGAAATAAAACCAGTAAGTAGGAGAACCAACAAAAATATTATGAATTGATCCAATAAAACAAATGGATTCACAATCTCACTTGACATCAGGCAACTTTTCCTGTTCAACAGCATCTGGTCGATCTTCATCCATGTCATTGTATTCAGCTTGGTCTACTTCATCTCCTTCCCTCAAGTTTGTCTGTTGAAAAACCATTCATTGCTTCAGATATCCTCTGTTTCTTCTCTTTTTTTCCCTTCCTCAGGGGACCACCATCTACAGACTTATCAACTCCTGCTCCGGCTGCAAGACAATCATCTCTTTTCTCCACCTTACCATCTGCCAGTTGGCCTTCATCACCATCACCTTCATCAGTTTGAAGGGCCTTTTTACTCTTAACTTTCTTTTTCTTCTTCGGTTTTTCAATACTTTCAGGGGCAATATGTGGCTCACTTAATTTCCTAAAAAAGAAAAAAGTTTTGCTTAAGAAAATAACTTTATAATGCAAACTGCTACATCAACTCTTACCGTTTCAAGCCGACATCATCAACAACGGTGCCAACCTTTCTTTTCTTGTCATCAGAATTCATCTGATCTGATTTTTCACATGCCTCAGCCTTCTTAACAGTACTTTTCTTTAACACAGAGAAAGAAATTGGGAAACCATCCTCATCTTCACTCTCCAATACCTTGGGACTGCTACTCTTGACAACAAGTTGACATTGAGAACCTACATCACCCTCGTCAGAATCACTAATCTCACACTTCTTCTTTAAGCGGCGCACTCAGCATTCCCATTTGCTGGCTTCTCTTCTTCTTCAATCTCCTTGATTACAACTGGAGAACAATAAACAGAATATGCTAAGGACACATGTTATGCATAAAATGGAGATTCCATGGGAAAATCCTAACATCAACACTACAAAATGCAATCTATACTCTAAAGCACAACATCAAAAAAAGAACAGCTTTTAAAAAGCATTACCAGATTTTACTATCATGTCTAAAAAAATAGGAAAAACGAACAACCATGCAGAATTCCCAGTGTTAAGACAGATCTAAAAAAGTCTAACAAGAGAGTGTTAGTCAATAAACTTTAACTAAATAAAAATTCTTCTGGAGATGATCCTGATGATAATCTCACATAAACTAAAATTATTAACCACTTATTGAACTCGTCACCAGTGCCTCTGGAGGATCATATCAAACAAATAAATAATGTTGAAATTCATGCAAAATAAGTTCAATAATTCAGATCAATGGCTTGAAGTGCGGGAAAAGATTTGGATATCAATACAAACAGATATTCAATTAATAATACAAAAGAAAGAGTAGGAACAGGTTACAAATTACCTAGGTTGTAAAATAACATAAAGGAATCTAAGAAAAATGCAAACAACCAATATTTTGAATTGTTAGACCAAATATATAAATATATATATATATATGAGGAAAATGATTGTTGTGGTTCCCAATAAAAATGTTTAGTTGAACCCAACTGCCCATCTTCCCAAAGATCAATGTTGCAGGAAAACACTTTCGGCAAGAAGTGCATATATTGACAGCACAACACCGATACACACAATCCTGCAGTCGTACATCTCATAATATAAATAGGAGAGGTGGAAAGAAAAAAAAAATACAATTTCTTGTTTCACGATTTCAAAATTTAAGTCAATATGATGTACTAGCACATATGTGGCACAAATATAAGAGAATTCAAATTACCATTACTCTTTCGGCGAGGTGCAGAAAACATCTCAATATCATCATCATCAATAAAGTCAGACTCATATTCATCATCTTCACTGTCATAATAGTTCTCTGCATCTTCAGATTCTGTCTCGGCAATATCTTCACCATAAGATTCATCACTTCAACAATGTCAAGGAATTGCATCTTAAATAAGTATCAAAATCACTACAGATCAAATTCATTGCAAAAGGATACGAATCATCGCCCCTGGCATTGCCACCAGAACCCAGATAGTAGCCAGACAGATGGACACTTCTCTGCCCAAGAACTGAGAAAATCACATCATCATTCTCTTCAAACTCCAGTTCCAGATGGCAAGATTCAGATACATTGGGAATCAGATTACAAAGCAAGATGGGGCTCTTATCACCAACATTACACTGCAACACACTCTTATTTGAACCCTTGCCATCTCCAAGACTAGCCTGAACCAAATCAATAACTGATTCTTAGAAACATCAACGCAATTTTCAAAATTCAAACCCTATATGAATAATCACAGTTGCACATTGAACAATAAGATTGATCATTCTCCACACAATGAACAATCAAAGGGGAAATTTCCTTAGCAAAAACAAAAAAAATCAAGAAAACTATCAATACAGCTAAAGTCATTGAAGGAACAGATGCATGCTCTCAGGATTCTTGATATAACACATTAAAATGCCCTAAACAATGCATAATCAGATTTATGATCACTAAAACTTAAAAGAACACTTCAGCTCATAAAACAGAAGACAAAACAAGAAAACCAATAACCTAACCCACGAAACCAAATTCAAGGGGAGATTTCTGGAAAGCCAACCTGAGAGATCCGAAGCCTTCCGCGGGATTCATCGTAAGAGTGAGTGAAGGGTTTCCCAGGCCGCACTTCGATCCCTGAGAGCACAAAATGGGTCAAGAAAAACCCTGGAAAAGAAACGAAAACATGGAAAAGCAGCGAGTTTCAAAGAAAAACGAAACCGAAAATGACATAGGGTGATCAAGAAGGAATCCCACCCCAAAAAGCCATCAAGAAGAGCGATGGAGCACGGGTGGGGATTCCTCAGCCGGAACAGGGGTTCCCTTAAACCCTAGAAACGGAGGGGGTTGCGGAAGCTTCAAAACATTGGAGAAGAGTGGCGAGTGTAGCTTCCCATTTGTAGCTCCATCCTGGGGCTCATATGGGCTTGACGACCTGATCTCGAGGTAAATCCTAAGGATCTGTTTAAATTGACCGAAAATATAACAAATTAGTTTGAGATAACCAGGTTTTATTATGTAGAGTCATTTGTTATTTTATTTAATTGTATTATTTTTTTTAACCAGTGTCAAAATGATAAGCTTTGATTCCCAAATTACTTGAGTATCTGTTTAGGGGCCTGTTTGGATACAAAATAAAATATTATGGCATAATTTTATTATGTAGGAAGTGAATAGGATTATTACAGAAATTCTGACATATTCTTTTCCTACGGAATGAGTGTTTGGCTACCAAAATAAAAAATTATTACATATTTTATTCCTACATAATGAATGTTTGGTAACATAATAAAAAATAGCTGTTGGATTATAATTCAAAAAATAGCCGTTTCTTTCTAGCAAATGGCCCTCACAATGTTCGGGTTATTTTATTTAATTTTTTAAGATTTTTTATATTTACATATTTAATAATTTAAAAATTATCAAAATTACATTTTGTTAACTTAAATTCTAAAAAAACTGTTTTAAGGATTTGATTTTTTTAACATATTTTTTAAAAGGATTAGTGATTTTAAATATTATTTTTTATGAGTAAAAAAAATTTGTTCTTTAAACTTAAAGTATTAAAAAATTTAAATTTAATACTTTGATACATCCATACAAAATTATTCTTTCCCCAACAATAAAAAAAAATTAATAAAAATAAGAGCTTAATGCCCCATAAATATCACCAACATCTTTAAAGTCTTCGATCCTAAACAGCAAAATCCCACGGGTCGATAAGAAAGGTCACGAGTATCCAAACAAAGATTCAACTGATAGATTCAGAGAGTAATAACATGTGGCATAACCACCCGACGTGATAGATATTTCAAAATTTTAAAATTAAAAAATTTAAAATTCAGAGAAATTTTAAATGCCCCCAATCCAATTTTCTCATTTTTAAAATTTTTAAAAAATTAATAAATTCTTAAGATTGATTTTCACATATTTAATAAATTAAAAATTATAAATAATTATATATTTAAAATTAAATTCTAGAAGAAAATCATATAAGATTTGATTCTAAACAAATTTGCTAAAATGATTAATGATTTTAAGTATTAATTTTGATGAAAAAAACTAAGTTATAAATATATTAATTAAAGAATCCTTGTATTGTTTTTAAAAGTATATTGACACGTTTTGATGGGTTAATATAATAGAAATTTATATCTATTTTGATGTGAAATTTAAATTTTCTTATGTGATGGTTTGCCCAGTTCCTAAAAAATTCTTTTCATCTCCTTCCCTTCCATATGTCTTCATCTAGTTAAAAAGAATTCTAAGTCAGAATAATAAGTTGGTGATAAGAATAGTGTATATTCTTCACATTTCCATCTTATGAAACATCTATAAAAAATTAAAAGAAAAATAAAAGAAATAAAATATTATCATATGAAACATCAAGTTGAAATTAAATGAAGCCCACCTTAATATTGAAATATGGGTCACCAGAGTTTCAGAAAGTATTGAGTGTTTTATAAGATTCTTGAGAGGGAGAAGAGATTGAGCGAAAAGAAGTTTGAAGAGGAGTGATGATACATATATAACCACTTTTATAGGAAACAATATGATCGCGTGCATTAAACTTTTAAAATTTAAAAATTCAAAAAGTTGAAATTTCAATAGGGCCAATATAATTTTTCTCATTTTTGAAATTTTTAAAAAATGAAAAAAACTTAATAACCGTTTCTAATCAAAGAAAGATACATTGTGGATTAAACAAAATTATATCCAAAAAAAAGAAGGCAAGATCAATACAAATTGTATAAAACATCCAAAAGATCATCATAATGTAGTAAAATGGTCTAAATCATAAAAAAAAATTACACTATTAATAAAAGTTTAAAATGAATAATTTTAGATTACATCTCTTAATAAACAACAAATATTTTGGGGAAAAAATGGTTGTATAATAAAGAAGGAGAAAATAAGCAAGAACACCTTTAGTTCCTGAATGGCTGAATAGAGATAGAAGTTCGCATTCTCTGTATGTATGGAAAAAAACAACCAGAAATCAGAAATAAAACATAAATTAAAGAAAAATATGTTGTGGATTAAACTAAATTAAACAAAAAATAAATAAATAAATGTAGCACATGAGTCTGAAGCATAAAAAAATAAAAAATAGTACATTAATAACAAAAAAAATCAAAGAAAAATATAATGTGGATTAAACTAAATTAAACCAAAAAAAGGAAGTTCAATACATATTGTAGATCCATCCAAAAGGTCCTCAGAATGTAGTACAATAGTTTGAATTATTAAAAAAAATCATGTTATTAATTAAAGTTTAAAATGAATAGTCATTCAGATATCTTATCTCTTAATAAAACCAATCGAGAGAATATTTAGAAAGGAGAAAACATTTAAACAACAAATATTTGGAAAAAAATTGTATAACAAAGAAGGAAAAAAATAAGCAAGATCAAGATTCAAAACTTACCAGTTCCCAACACATCTCTTCTTTGCCAATTTTCTTTCCTTCCCAAAATGGAGAGAGGTTAGTGTTTTGTATGTTTTCAAATATGAGAAAGATGTGGAGGACATGGTATAACTACCTGAGAAACCAACGTTGTCCTGTATTAAATTTTTAAAATTTAATAAATTAAAAAATCTGAGAAAATTCGAATACCCCAATCCAATTTTCTCGTTTTTTTAGATTTTTTGAAAATTAAGAAAACATTGTAACCGCCCCTTTCTCTTTAGTAATATAGACTTCTTGGCACTATACAAGCTCATTTTCTTTAGCCCAAAATTTTTACTCTTCTAGCCACTTGTTTCAACATGGATTCTTTTATAAATCGTTTGAGGAAGAAGAATGAAGACGATGATGTATTCATACTCAGCAATTTGCCAAGTCGATGTCCTGCAACTTCAAAAACTAGATAATATCATACATCCATACTTACAGGTGCTTCATATGTATAAGAAATCCTTGAAGGTCATGAGGAGCATTGTAAGAGAGAATTTCTTATGGAGCCTCACATATTTCGAGCACTTGTTTATCGTTTAAGAGAAAGATCTCTCCTCCACAACTCGAAAAGGACAACAGTCTAGGAACAAGTAGCGATGTTTTTGTACACTCTTGCACATAATGCTAGTAACTGTGATGTACAAGAGCGATTTCAACATTTGGCATAAACGGTTAGTCGTTATTTTGGTAAAGTATTTAAGGCTATCAATCGACTTGCTCGTGAATACATACAACCTCTATCAACAATTACATCGTCGGTTATCCAGAATAGCAAAAAAAATTTCCCATATTTCAAGGTATGTAAAGCTTTTATATTACGAAATTGATAGTAAAAATTCACTTAATTTTTCTTTATTAATTTTATTAATATGTTTCTTCATTTTTAGGATTGTGTTGGCGCCATTGATGGAACACACATTCCTATCACTATTTCTCTGGCATTGCAAGACCCTTACAAAAAACTGGAAACAAACACTATCACAGAATGTTATGGTCGCGTATGATTTTGATCTACATTTTGTATATATACGAGCTGGATGGGAAGGTTCTGCTTCTGATGTTAGGATACTCCAATGTTCGCTGGAACAAGGTTTTGAAGTCCCAAGGGGTAAATATTGTCTCGTGGATGCTGGATATGCAAATACCCTAAATTTTATTGTACCATACAGAGGTATCTGTTATCATTTGCAGGAGCAAGGACGAGCTTAATGTAGACCGAGCAACTATAGAGAACTGTTTAATCTGCGTCATGCTTCATTAAGGAATCATATTGAACGCATCATGGGCATTTTGAAGATGAGATTTCCGATACCTAAAGTTACAACATTTCACCCGATTGACTCTCAAACTGATATAGTAGTTGCTGCTTGTGTGTTGCATAACTTCATCTGTATACACAACGGTGCAGATATTGTTGAAGAATGTAATGATGAAGCCGAGGAAACTATTTTACCTGATGGAGATGATACATAAGGAGAAGATGTCGACACAATGAACTCTGAGCGAAATGCAGGTGCTCGTAAGAGAGACAAAATAACATTGCAAATGTGGGAGGACTATTGTAGCTATCGCCGAGCTAGAACTTAAATGATGAATTAGGTTATTGATGTTGGTTGCTTCAATATCAAATGTATTAGGAGTTTCTTTAATATCTGATGTATTAGGAGTTTCTTCACTATCTAATGCATTAGGAATTTATTTTTGAGTTTGGTTGCTTCAATATCTGATGTATTAGGAGTTTCTTCAAAAATATGATCACTATTTAGAAATTTCCAAACATTTGTTCATTCATGTTGAGAATATATAACCATGAACAAAATATCCAATGTCACTCATGTTAAAATACATAACCATAATGTAAATACAAACCAAAACCAAATCCATAACCATAAGCAAAGCACATAAACAATTTCTCATTAATCCATTTTATGGAACATCATTTTGAGCCATGGCACTCTATCCTCCTCATCGAAACACAAGAAGAGTTCATGATAACTCTTATCTTTAACTAAGATTTGGGTAGCTTTGAACATTTCTTCACCGGTAAACATGTGTTTCATTGTGTTAAACACCTTCATGTAATCTCCTATTGTATGCTTCTCTACAACTTGAGTAGTCTTGATTACATCGAGAAAATCTTTATTCTCATGCTCTCGAAAAGCAATGTATTTTTCCATGTTGAATGATGAATCCTGAGGCTTTTTTCCCTTTCGTTCTCTTTTTCTTTTCTGTCCATCATGATCTCCTATTCCCCGGTGCAATTCACTACTTGAACCTTGAGTTTGAGGGACATGTGGTTGTGTGCAATGAGGTTCCACTTGCACATTATCATCCTCCTCTTTCTCAGGTATTGGTGATGCTTGGATTGGATAGTTTGGTGTAACTGGAGTTGGGGTTGGAGTACGCACTGGTGATTCAAAAATAACTTCATAATCTTCTATACCACGAGAGCGTTTACCTTCAGCATATCTCCCTATACATTTGTTTACATATAAAATAATAATAATAATAATAATAATAATAATAATAATAATAATAATAATAATAATAATAATAATAATAATTCAAAATTTGAATGAATATGGACTCAAAATCAAACCAAATTAAAAAAAAGAGGAAAATCATCAATCAAATAAACAATTAAACTAAATTTAAATGTTGATAAAGGAAAGTATCAATTAAATCAAAGTCTAATCAAATTTAAATTTTGACCAAATCAAAATCAAACCAAATTTAAATTTTGAATAAATCAAGAAAAAAAATCATTAATCAAAATGAAAATGAAACCAAATTTAAATCTTGATTAAAGGAAATCATCAATCAAATTAAAATCAAACCAAATTTAAACTTGATAAAAAAAGAGCGAATTTGAAATTCAAAATCAAATTGAAATTAGACCAAATTTAAATCAAAAAAGAAAAAAAAGAATTAATCAATCAAGCTTAAACTTTAGAAAGAAAAAAAAAATCAACCAATCAATCCAATTAAACCAAACGGAATTAAACCAAAAGGAAATATATCAGTCAAATCAATAAAATAATAATAAATATAATAAATATAATAATAAAGTAATAAAGAAAATATTTAAAAAAAAGGGGGAGGATGGGTTATAAAGAGGGGATGAGAGATCTAAAAAAAACAAAGCAATAAGAGAAAAAATCAGAAGAAGAAGAGAAGTCAGAGAGGAAAGAAGAAAAAAAGGAGAGGTATTGTGTTAGGACTCCAAAAAAAAAATTTTCTTCTTGTGCGCCGATCTTCGTTGTTCGCCGCCGTTTCTTGTCGCCGACTGTCTCCGTCCCGATCCCAGCTGCGAGCAGCACATAGCGCTGTCCGGCTCCACCTCGCTACTGTCGATCTTCGCTGCTCGCCGCTGCTACTCATCGCCGACTGCCTCCGTCCCGATCCCAGCTGCGAGCAATTCATAGCGCTGCCAGGCTCCGCCTCGCTGCCGTCGATCTCCGCTGCTCACCTCCGTCCAGATCCCCACCATGAGCAACGATAGCCATCCGCCTCGCTTCTGGCCAATCTTCGCCACTCACCTGCCCGGATCCCGGTACCAAGAAAGTAGCGATAGCACCGGCCCGCTTACCGCCAGAGTCACCGCTACCTACCATCGACGGAGAAAAGAAGGCAAAGGCTATATAATAGCCTCCCTGCCACCCTCGTCATCGCCGACGAAGAAGCATAGACCATACAATGGTCTCCTTGCTGCTCACCGTTACCAAAGAAGAAAAGCAAAGGGCTATACAATAGTTTCCTTGCTTCCCTTTCTATAATGCTTCCCAAAAGAAGAAGTGGCATCGGTTTGATGCCCCAGAGAAGTCTCTTGGAGGCCTGCCAACATTCATGTTTTGATGCTCTTATGAATGGGGTGCAGTTCAGTCCGATGGAGAAGATTGAAAAAAGACCTCATTATATCAAGTCCAACCTATGGTGTAAAGAAAAGAGAAGCTGCTGAAGATCTTTAGGGCCTATAAGATGGTGGTTATTAATTTTCTTGGTCGTTTCATATGGGACTGAGCAAATTGTATGTTCATTCAAGTGTAAATTTTGTTGAGAAAGTATCTCAAAGCCACGTAAAACTTTTTAGCTATGAAAAGCACCCATAAGATGTTTGATGGAATGTTCCAAAGGTTCCAGAAATAATTTTGTGCTATGCTATGTTGTCATGGAGCCCAGATATGAAATATATATTGGTGTCACGCTCTCACCCTCCATTATATATATAAAGCATGTTTATAAATTTTTTAAGCAAAAAATACCAGAGCATGAGTGGATATTGGTACTTGAAGAGATTCACAAGAAAATCTCTAGTAAATAAATAAAAAAAAGCAGGAGAAGTTTTCTTTAATGGCCATATGCACTCATTGTTTAATCTGAATAAGACTTGAAGGAATTCATCTGAATAAGAAAGGGGCTGCTGTTGTGAAGCTTACATCTGATTCATGATGCTTTCTAGATGTCTGATGTTATGCTTGGACAAAGAACCAATTCACTTCAATACTACTAGATGGAAACTCATTCAATATATGTTGTTGCAGCTAGAAGAAAAAAAAAGGGGTGTTGTAGCATGTGGTCGTATTTCAAAGTCTGGTCAATACTTGGATTGACAATATTGAGTTTTTGGTGAGGTATGACTTCAACAATATGGATGAATCACTTCCATATACAATATTGAAATCATTAATGAGCAATGAATATATGAGTCAAGAAGCACTTGAAAGGTTTACAATGGCTCAGTCCTAGGCAACTCATCCAAAAAAAAATAATAGGCCAATAATATCTTGAAAGTTAAAGAGCTAGTTAATGGAGCTCAAGTAAGTAAATAATAAAATAAAAAAAAAGAAGGCAGCTTGGAGTGGTTAATATCAAGTTTGAAGAGAGATATTGGATGAGGAGAACCGGTTTCATTTTGAAGGAGCATTAATGGCTCCTTCTAAGTTGTCATTGGATTTAATATTCTTCCCAAATCATGGAATATATTGAAATGCAATTCTTCCAATTTGTATTGTACCCAAACATATTATAATGAAAGAAAATCAAATATGCAAACCATTAGAGGTAAAAAAAAAGGAAAAAAGTACATATTTCCAAAAAAAAGAAGAGGAAGTGAAGTGCGCAGAGGGTGGTGAAGCACACGTCTCCAGAAACGACATACACCTCTAGTCGAACATCTCGAGGCCATCGATGAAATACAAAATGGTGAAGTGGCACAAATCTTGAAGCGACAATGAACACGCATCTTGAGGCGGCTAATAAATACAAATTTCAAAGTCACATACATCTCGGGATGGCGATCAAACACTCATCTCGAGATTGTCAATATAAACCAAAATCCTAATGCGGTGCAAACCTCGAAGCGGCGACGAGGCATGCATTTGAGGTGGTCGATGAAACGGTGGCGAGGCATATGTCCCAGGGCGGAAGGCGGCGTCATTTATATAAATAAATAAAATATATATTTATGTGTTCATGATAATATTTATATTTATGTAATGAGTTGTTATTTTGTGCAATAAAAAAATGAATTATTTCTGTTTATTTGCCTCTACTTGTACTTTTGCCCTTAATCGGAGGTTCCCAAGACTCTGTCTGGGGTAATTAATAATAGAGGCTTGCCTCTATTAGGAATGGAAGAACCCACAAAATCAAAACAAATATGATATTTGTGATTCGATATGTCGCCTGGTGTCTCTTCACAGACACGATGCCAGGTGGGTATTTTCGATCCCACAACATTGTTAAAAAAAGTAGCCTGTTAGTAAAAGTAAAAATAAGATAAAAGCGAAATATTAGAAAATATATCCTTACCCTCATAAGCATCCTGCAATGCTACGAAATATGGAAATGGTTTTTTATACCATTTCCTCGCATCTCTATTCCTCTATATAATTTGCTCCAAATTAGATAAAAGTCGATATTGAAAACATCATTCATTAGAAAATAAAGATATATACATACCTCCAGTAGTGGTGCCCAAACATCATCAGGGGTCGAAACAACATGTCGTTCGTAGTCCCATCCAAAGCCACTTAATTCAGACAAGGTTTTTAAAATCTTGTAAGCTTTTTTCAACTCCTGTTCTAGTGCTTTAATATGAATGATGGTATAGCTTGGATTGGAAAACTTGCTCTTCATGTTGTGCAATATCTTGTTCCATGCTTCTTTAGTCCATCCATTTTGTGAACGGTATACAGGAGTATTATACTCAACCAATAATTTCACTAAGTGAGCCTTGTGAATTTCCATCCATTTAGCTCTACTTTCAATTTTACCTTCACTTGCCATTGGCCTACAATACACAACAATGAACTATCATTAGAAAAGAAATCCAATGTATCTTATTGGACATAGAATCCAATGTAATTACACGAACAACTTCTATACCATCGCATTCTACTACTAAATATCATAATACCACAAATGAATCTCCCTAATCTGCATCGGCAAAGAAAAAACAAGCACTGGCTATTACTTATATCATATGAGAATGCAAAAGCAACTCTGAGTAGTATTTTTCAGGAGCAAGCAAATGTAACAACTATTATTGTATTTGTTCAAACCTTTTAATAAATATGCATGATTGAACTTTTCTTCAAGCATTCCGTGTGAACTGTGTTTGTTCTCTAAAGATAAGCTTAGCATTACAGTAAACTAAGCAACTAATGCATGGTATGCTACATGAAGAGAACACCTACAGCTACACCATATGAATTAGGCAACATGTGAATAACACAACATGCATGATTACCAAGGTTACACTATTGTGAATAACGGAAATTTTCTTCAAGCAATGAATATTAAAAATAAAAAAAAGTTTTCCCCTTGATCAACCTGAAACCCACAATTAAAGTAGATATCATGAAAATATTTATGTACATTTAAATACATATGTTACGTAAGTTTTATTGGCATAAGATAGCTAGGAGATACTCCAAAATTTGTTAAGACCAAATTAGAGCACCTACAGTTTTGGTGCATTTCAGGAGTTCTTACTGGTGGCAATGGGATATGTCTAATATCATCGCAAGTTAGATTATTTGCTCACTATAGGAGTACTTATAGCATTTGATGGAAACTTCATTTTGTTGACGACATGAGAGATATCCACTCCCATCCCAATGTATCAGAACACACACCAGAGTGCACCCAATTGTTGCATGCATTTAGCCAGTAAAGTTATTACACCAATGGTCCAAATTAGTTATAAGAAAATCCAGTCAATCAAATTAGCACAACTAATTACGAAACAAAATGAATATACAGATCTAGATTTCAATATTTTTTATTGATAGAAACCAGATGAGTCTGCATATCATACATAGAACTTCATGTTAGCCCTTAAAAATATTTCATACAAAGAATGTCACCAAGGTAGCAAGAAATTTTTTTTTTAAAATTAAACTTGTTCAATAAAACCTTACAAAGGTTACTCCTTACTCAAGTTCAAAGTGAGGACTTAAATTAGGAAGGAAGTTCAACATCCAACCAAGATGAATGTCATTCCACATTGCAAAAGTTTAATACTTTTAAGAATTCAAAGCATGCCTAAATATGTTAAGCATCTCAATGAAATATTATTAGTCAAAGGGCTCTATAAATAGAAGTTGTCCATAAGATTTTCTTTAGCATTCAATTGCAAGCATCCTGATGACAGGACCGGCTAGATTAATGGGATACAAGCCAATACTAAATACTATTAAGTAAATCAATAAATTTAAATAAAATTGAGATTAAAACATTGGGTATCTTACTTTTGACCTATTTAGACTAAAACAATAGAAACAATTAAAACACAACTTGGAAAGACAGTTAAACACAATAACAAAGTAAGAAGCAAATCCATGCATGCTGACCAAACAACAAAATACGAGTAGATCTGGATTAAAAATATGCGATTTCTTGATGTACTAATTTCCTCTAAATCAAGCAATTTGATTGCTCAACAATTGAAGAAGTTGAATTTGTTTGAATGAATGGCTTATGCAGTAAGATAGTTCATGGAACAATGAACCTTCTCTGCAAAAGTAAGCATGTTCTAATGTAGCCTTCTCAACATGAACACAACGATGAAGAACACATGGATAAACCGAACCAATCAAATTAAAACTAAGAGAAAAAAAAACCATATTTGAAACCAGATCTGGGAATGATGAGAGAAAACGAATCAATGACCATAGACCTTGAGGGGAAGGTCGACTTGAGAGAGTAGGTGAGTGAATTGGTCTGGTAGCAAGGTCAACAGTGCCGACAACACCATCTCGCTCTCCCGTGGTGAGGTTGCTCAGGAGAGAGATCGGAAGGGGACGAGAGAGAAATACAAGAGAAGGAAAAGAGGGAGAGGGAGAGAGAGAGAGAGAGAGAGAGAGAGAGAGAGAGAGAGACCTACCTCCGGTGAGGCTTCTCGGCGTCGGCGGTGATGCTGCTCGGGAGAGAGCTCGGAAGGGGACGAGCGGCTCGCGCGAGGGAGAGACGCGATTTTCACAATGGCCAAATATTCCACTCCGAGTGGAATATTTGTTTCCTATATAATTCACAGGTTATGTAATATTTTTGTAGCCTCAAAGAACCAACCCAAACACCCATTATTCTATAATCCCCTCAAAATATTGAATTATATAGTATTGTACGGATTACTACATAATTTTGGCCTACCTAAACAGGCCCTTAGAGAGAAACGATTCCATGGACTCGGTTCCACGGGATTATCCATGGAACCGGGTCCATGGATGATCTCGGCCATAAATGGTGTTTTTGTGGCTGAGATCATCCATGGACTCGGTTCCATGGATGATCCCATGGAACCGAGTCTATGGGATCATCTCTTCTGTTTAAAGCTTGAGAGATTACAATATAGATGGGGCTCATAAATGAACACTAATCATCTTCTCCACCATTTTCCCACTAGAGTACATCTCTGCAGGGTTCGGTTCCTGACTCGACACAATCATGTTGGGTTTGGGTTCCCTCCGCTGTGGAAAAGTCATTTATTTCTTTTATATGGAGCCTACCCATAGAATGACCATTAGGGCATTCTTTTGGGTGTCCTGTTTGATTTTCATTTTGCCAGGCAAAAATAAAGTTAGCAACAACCAACTGGAGAGAAGACAGTTTCTGTTCAAAGGGTGTGTTAAGCACGACCTACATCGATCGTCGTTTCCGACTTTGTTCACCGTTAGATCGTGCTGATTTTTGGTGAGCTTGTTGATGAGTCTCCATTCTCCATTCTGAACGGTGAAGATCACTTTTGGTGGCCGGGAGAGTAAGGTTCTGGTGTGAAAAATAGAACCTGTTGTCTTTGGTACCCAGCACTGACAGTTTCATCATCTGCTTCAATCGGACAGTCATTCCTAGTCTGATCGAGTTGTATCTTGGTGAGCTTGGTGAAGACCTGTCCTGCTTCACTCTGAACAGAGGAGAAACCAACAAAGAATCTTCTTCCCTGAGCAAGAAATAAATCAGCAAGTTGGAGAACCAACAACTTTTCCTATCAACAACATCTTGCAGGATAGAGGAGCATGGCAATTTAAACATGTACCTGGATGGTTCATTACCATTTCTGTTCTCCTTGGTTAGTTGGCCTTCTCTATCAAACACCATCTAATTATGCTGGGACCAGGGCTGGCAACGAGCCGAACCTGAACGAACTGAGCCCAGCTAGAGTTCAGCTCGAATGCTTATAATTCAACTCGAGTTCAGCTCAAGTTCTAAAAAGCTCAAAATGTTTAGATTCGAGTTCGGCTCGATATTATTATCGAAGTTCGAGTTCGATTCGAAATAGTTTGAAATTAAATAATAATTTTTAAATTATAATAATTTTTTTATTTGGGTGCTCTGTGTCTGGTGCTCAGGCAATTTAAGCTGATTAGTGTTTGATATATTAACATTTTATACATAACCACAGAAATTATAGCATAAATAATTGAAAACAAAATCACAACCAAATTACTAGGGATGTACATTTACATCTGCATTAGAAAATAAACATCCTCATACATAACAATATTAAATATAGAATTTATAATAAACTAAATATGATTTTCAAGACGTTAACACTCCAATGTGATTCGGTACATGAATTTAGCCAACCTCCCTTGCAAAATTCTCATTGAGTAAGGTCTAGAGAAAGCAAAGAGAAAATTCACAATAAAAAAATAAAATCAAGAATATATATGAAAAAAACCATCAATACTACATAGTATAAACATGAATCCAGGATACACAACCCTTGAAATGAAGTAAAAATCCAGTATAAACAATACATATATCAATCCATCAAAACTAATGAAAGAAGTACAAATTTAAGCACACAAACTTTGAATCACGAACTTGAAACCCAGTAAAAGTCTAATAGCAGTAAAAATGATGTAAAGATCTCAAGGAACCCATGGAGTCGGGGCTGGAGATCGAGAGAGAGAGAGAGAGAGAGAGAGAGAGAGAGAGAGAGAGAGAGAGGGGGGGGAGCGGCTCTAGGAGAGAGAACGGTGAGGGTTACGGTGGGGTGCAAGAGTGAGAGAGAGAGAGAGAGAGAGAGAGAGAGAGGCGGCCGGGTGGGAGAGGGGGCAGCGGCTCCAGTTGGGGTGCTCGGGAGAGAGAGAGAGGGGGAAAGAGAGGCGGCCAGGGTTTGGATGAATTAGGGTTAGAAGAGATGATTTTATATATAGATTTCATGGACAAATATGGGCCGTTGGATCATTTGATCTAACAGTTAAGAATTTAAATTTTAAAAATGATTAGTTGAATTTAGATTTTAGATTTTTATTATTTTTAAATAATTTAAATCTAATATATATATATATATTCGAACTTCGAAATAACTCAACGAGCCGACTCTCGCTTGAGTTCACTCCAATTATTTTCGGCTCAAATTTAAGTTCAAGTTCACTTTGTTATTAAAATAATCGAATCAATTCGAGCCAATATCGAACCGAACTTCGAAGTTGCTCACTTAACAGTTTGATCGCTTTGTACTCTACCGGACTTGGCAATTTTAGCCTTTTTGTTCTTATGCTTTTTATGCTTCCCATTGCTTTTCTTTTCAATTGCATATAGTAGATATTCAACCATGTCATTGTGTTCAACTTGGTCTTCTTCATCTCCTTCCTCAAGTCTGTCTGCTAAAACACCATTCTATTTCTTCTCTGCTTTCTTTTCCTTCCAGCAGGGCCCTTCAAACATGGACCTAGGTGGTTCTTCATTAGCCATTGTATTCTCCTCAGTTTGTTGGCCTTCTTCACCAGACACCACCTCGATGTTCAGGGACTTGGCAATTTTAACCTTTTTTCCCTTATCATTGCTTTCTAGATTACTGTTACTATAAGAAAAAGGACGAGAAATCCTGTCCTTAAAAGTCTAAATCCGGTCCTTAAAACATCAATAAGGATTAGTCAAATCAGCTCCTCACTCGTCCTTATAGGCTCCGCCCATAAAAATATTTAACGACGAGAAGTGTGATCGGTCCTTAAAACGTTTCAATGATGGGGTTGTTACTCATCCCTAAAACATCTTTAAGGACCAAATTTCTGGTCCCTAAATAAGAGTCAGTCTCGTCTCAAAGGCCAAAATTCTAATCCTTACAAATCTTTTGGGATCTATTTTTTCTGTCGCTAAAACTTTATAAGGACAAGGTTTGTTGGTCCATAAAGACCTTTAGGGACTACTTTACACCCGGTCCCTAAAATTTTTTGTAGACTAACTTTGTCGTCCCTAATTAAATTCCAAATATGGTAAACCTCCTAATTGGAACTAATCCTTATAACCTGCCATTTTTTAAATAAACTACAAAATTATAAAAAGCAAAATAAAACCATATACATATGCTTAGCAAAACAATAACTTAACATTTTTCATTTTCATTGTCATTTTTCAATAAATTGTCAATTGACATTTATGAATAGCGCTAGATTGTTTACGTAGCGCTATATATACAAAACATATCATTAGCATAACAATTTGATCACAAGTTCCAACATTTTATAGCTTTCCAACTTCTAATCATCTTAGCAAAAAACGGTAGCCAATTCTCCATCAAGCCTGAAAATGACATTGTTGAAATCCATAATTAAATCAAAACATGCAAAAGGTATAAAAATAAGGTGATTACTTCTCTTCTCCAAAACAAAAAAAAAACAAAAAACAAAACTATAAATAATCTACTAGTAACAATATATATCACTGACCTGGTACGTACTTCAAATTCATCAAAAAAAATTTACCTTATTTGATAATCAACTCAAGTTGTGCAAAATTGCAAATTAATGGGAGATCATATACTTACTCTGAGTTTAATAATGGAGCAGTCATCTCTGCAGAGGCAGGTAGCTACTTATCATCCGGTACTATTCGATTAGCCTGCTCATTTGTTGAAATTATTGTAGAATTGATTCCACTGTTCTTCTCATTGTACTTTGTATTACCGTTGAAGTTGATATTGTTTGAAGAACCAGTTAAGCTGTGCAAAACAAAGAAAAAGTTAATATTTTTATTTCTAAAGACACGTAGAATGTAGATGAACATGAGATACATTCTTATTCATTGGGTAAGTAATCTGCATATGTAGGCCATTGCTGAGTGATTGGAACTTCCGTAACGTGAAAATATGGTGGCATTCTTCCATGGTTTGCTTCATTCACCTAACTGAAATGAATGTCAATTTTGTTGTAGCTTCTCATTAAGAAATTAAATAAACTTAGAAAAAAACAAGGAATTAGACAAATATTTCCATTTCTAATGACAAAAAAATCTAAATATCATGGATATGCATAGGAGATGTTCTAACACTAGATAGTTGTTTTCACTGAAGTTATAGTTCAGATTATCAAATAAACTACGGATATAATAAGAAATATAAGATAAATTAAGATCTTTATTTCTGAAATTAAAAAAAAAATTCCAAAACTATCATACTTTCAGGCTTATGATTTAGTAGTATGGGGAATGTTCCCTCCAACTTGTTGAGGTTGATTTGCTTCCAAAGGAGGATGCACCAATCCATAGTTCTCATTGTTTATTGTACTAATGTTGCGGTAGATTGAGGAATTAGACAAACATTCATACTCCTGAAGGCAAAAGAATTGCACATGCATGTATAGGTAACATACTTACTTTGAGCTTCCTATTTGAATGGTAAGTTGTGATGGTGGAAGCAGAGGCTTCTGAAGTTGAGACCTTAGCCTTTGTCTTTGCACATTCTATGACATATTAACATGACTTACTTGATTATTCCCTCCCTATTTTGGAACCATTATTTTTATGTAACATGCACATCAGTTAAAAATTCGGTAAAATGAATAGGAATATAGCATAAATATGCACCAAACCATAAGCCAAGAAGCCAATTCAAATGCTAGAGAATCAAAAAATGAGCCTCACATTCCCATAATTGCAAAAGAATGGGATGCCAAAAAAATTCATCAAAAGTTTGAAAATTTAGTACAACCTTTATTGCAAAATCACTAACTAAAAGGGAAAAAGATACAACCCACGTAGTTACAAGTACATACTTCCTCAAAGTGATCACAAATCATATACACGAAACATAGATAAGTAATTCAAAATCGTAGTGAGAATGATTAGAGAAACAAAAGGTGAGCTTTCCATCAAAATTATTAAGGGGTGCAAATACAACTAGACCCAACAACTCATCTTTCCATTCTTCATTTATTTATTTTTCTGTGCTTCACCAATACTAAAGTAATTCTTGTCCCAAAAAAATATATTGTTCTGAAAATTTGAATATTCCCTCACATAATTTGCTACAATAAAACAAACATTATCTATGTTTCTTCCACAATCTACTGTGGTACATATGAAAAAAGTAAATCTTTCTCCAAGGTCACATATTTAAGCTGATAAATCAAACTAATCCATAATAAATGACTGAATCTGAATGCATGTCATCCATCACAAAAAAAAGACAATTATTCATCAATAATCCATCAATAACACAAAAGAGTCAACAAGAAGAATCAGATCCCACTAAAATAAAATAATAAGAAAGAATCATGAACCTAAAAGTTGTGATTGTTGCCATGAGTGTAGGGCTGTTAAGAAATGGAATATCAAAATAAAAAGAGACATGAGAAAGTATGTAAAGCGAGGAAGCAACAATGGACAAGTGCTTAGAGAGAAAGTATGTAAATCATTGTCTATCAATAAATCTACCAAGTTTCCGACATCATGACACACCGCATTTGACAAAATGAAAACTCATTCTCCAAAGAAAAATCATCTCATTTTCATGAAAACATCGAAACAGTGAAATAAGGAGGATAATGATGAGATCCAAGCACAACAAAGAACCAAAGAAACATGAAAAATCAGAGAAGATTCAAGAAATTTTTTATTGAAAGAAAGAGGAAGGGTAAGAGCACCTATGAATTGAATCCAACCCTAAAAAAATCCTTCACTCTAAGAATAATTTTCAAGTTCATCAACGCCGCCTCCGGCTTCTCTAACCGCGCGCGCTGCCCCTTCTTGCGAAGTGAAGCCTCTTGCCTCCCGAGATCTTTGTTTAGGTTCTGAAAACTTTTTTTTTAATTTTTTTTAATTCTCCCACGCCCGAATATTAAGATCCCACGCCAAATTAATCAAAGGAAAAGAAAATTACTTCCTTACCCTCCAAAATTCTATATTTGCTTGAATACCCCACAAAAAATATATTTTTTTTTATTTATATACCCTTAACTATAGTTTAAATTTAATACTCATTAAAAAATTACAAAAAAAATAATTGATTTGTACACGCAAATATCATATTTCCAGTGGTATTAAGCAATTTCAAACTTTTACAGGAGTATTGAAGAAAAAACCCATAATAAGAAATAAGAATCGGATTTTTATAGTTATAGGGACCAGAAAAATATTTTGTCCTTAATATTACAATAGAAATCAAAATTTTGGGATTGTTAAAAATCCGATCCTTATTTTTGTACTTTTTAGGACCAGTTTTGCTTCCAGTCCTTAAAATGTGGTCCCTAAAAACCAATTTTCTTGTAGTGTGTTGGGAAAAACCAATAAAGAATCTTCTTCCCTGAGCAAGAAATAAATCAGCAAGTTGGAGAACCAAGGATGAAGGAGCATGGAAATTTAAATATGTACCTGGATGGTTCATTACAATCTCTGATCTCCTTGGTTTGTTGGCCTTCTCCACCAGACACCACCTCGTTATTCTGGGACTTGGCAATTTTAACCTTTTTCTTCTTATGCTTTTTGTTGGGAGAAACCGATAAATGGGCAATATTAGCAGGTACAAAAGAATCAAGTGGCTCCCTTAACTCGACCTTGGAACATTGATGTCACAGCAGTTTTCAAGCTCTCAGATAAAAATTGATCAAAATTTGATCTAATATCAAATTTTTTTTTTGCTCTGATACCATAATTTAACAAATAATGGTCCTAGTCAATATTCAAAAGTGATTCAAAGTTTGGCCTTATCTTATTTGGTAGTTTGATATTTTATCCACTAGTTTGTTAGTAGTTGCACATCTTATTAATTAGAAGCAAGTGGCACACTGTCTTCTGAATCCGCATATCCCATAATGTAACTGGCACTGCCTTTTGAAAATATTTATTAGAGGCTTTACTTCGAGTCCCTTCACTTGTCTTTGAAACATTGATTTCACAACAGTTTTCAGGCTCTTAGATAAAAATTGATCAAAATTTGATCTAATATCAAATTTGTTTTGCTTTGATACCATAATTTAAAAAATAATGGTCTTAGTCAATATTCAAAAGTGATTCAAAGTTTGACCTTATCTTATTTGGTAGTTTGATATTTTATCCACTAGTTTGTTAGCAATGCACATCTTATTAATTAGAGGCAAGTGGCATTGTCTTCTAAATCCACATATCCCATGCTGCAAGTGGCATTGTCTTCTACAAATATTAATTAGAGACTTTACTCTGAATCCCTACTGTAGGATCCATGATTTTTAGGGTTTTAGTTTATTTGAGAATAAATGTGTTTACATTGGTCTTTGATTAGTTTATTACTTTGGTGCATTGGCTAATAAAAGTCCTTAAGATAGGATGTAATTAACTTTAATTAATTTGGAATATTTTCTTGGTGTTATTCAATTAATTAGATAATTGGATGAATTCTCCAAAACTTGTAATTAGTAGGATTTATATACATAAATATATGAGTGAAATAAATCTTGTAATTTATGTTATGTGGTTTAAGATATAAATTAAAATATAAGCAAATATTCATTAGTGTGAGTTGGATAAGATAAATATTTAATAGATATTGATTTGGTTTAATGGATATACGAATGATTTGGTTAAGATAATTTAGAACTTAAAAAATAATAAAAAATAATAAAATAAATAAATCGGATGAGAAGAAACCGATTTGGTTAAAAGATACTAATGCTATAAATATAGAATAGGCATCATTCATGCACATGCACGTGGGAGGACTTAAGGATATTTTAATAATATATTTAAATATATACATAGATATAGAGAGAGACATAACAGTAGGGAGTTCTTCATATATAAACTTATACTAAGATATCTAGAGAGAGAATCTTGATCCAGCTTATCCTCTCCTTTCCGTGTGCCGGCCAGCTAATTTGGATATTCAAATTAAAAGATGAACCACAAGCCTTATCCTTTAACTCTCCCCGCAGCACCTATAAGAAGTGAGCCAATCTCCAAATCTTAGCACCGCCGTCGCGTTGGATCAAGAAGGGTGCCTGCTTGGCGTCGCTCATGACCAGAGAGAGAGAGCACCACTCCAAGAACACCACTGCAATCCCGGAACCCAGCTCGAGCCCGCCGGAGTTGCTTACCGTCCACGGTAAGCCTCCTGACCTTCTAGCTTCATTGCATAGAATGATACCTGAGTTGCTGATCTTTGTGGAAGTTAAGTAGATATTAATGGAAACTATAAAACTTAGTGGATGCTCAGGAGTTTCTGTTAAACATGGGTGATGGAAGAGTGGTTAAGAGTTTGGATGATTAGCTGGGTAGTAGTGCTTGAAGTGTGGTTGATGCATGCTTGCGTACGAGATCACAGGATGATTCTTTGGATAGTTGCATGGGTAGTCTTGTACTCAATCAGGAGTTTAAAAAAAAATAAAATAAAATAAAACATGAGTAAATAAAAAAATATAATGTGGGCTCTTTTAATTAAGCATATATGAAATCTTAATCTTGGTAATGGAAAGATATGGATTAAAAAAAATAGCATACCATAGGGGCTCCTCCCGAGATGCATGTAGATATATATATATATATATATTAATTAAGATGTGTGCTCACTACTAAACATATAAAAGAGGTTTAGTATATATTATATACTAAATACATGTGAACATCTCCAAACTAAGAGAGTGGAGATAGAGGAATAATTAAAAATCGGGCATATACTTACTGAATTTGTGATAATTATACATATAAAGCAAATTTTCTTTTCTCTAATTGTCATTTATGAAGAGTTAGAGAGAGTGCCATTAGAATAGAATAGAAGATGGTCGGGTTAAGTAGTGGACCCGGTTGGATTAAACCAAGGTTAATGGATGCCGGCCCACTTGTTAGAGAATTGAATTTGTAAATGAGTTAGTGGGTTGAAGGTTGAGTTTTGGGCTCTGACCCATCTCGGGTAACATCCAATTTTGGGCCTGATTTGGAGATTACGTAAGTGTGTTAATTCATTTTAAACCTGACTAGGTTTAGTCAAGTTAAGTTAGTAAAGTTTGAAGAGTTGAGGTTATTAATGGGCCAAGCCCATTTAGTGAGGCATGCATTGTAGACGTAGTTACTCTTAAATACATGGGCGTTTATTGAAAGTGGACTTATGGTTACTAGATATCGTTGTGGATCGTTGAACTTCGTCGGGACAGATACATATCAGTCGGTTGGATTGTGATTAGAGGTAAGTACACCCATTTAGTACCCCACTCTATTTTAGAGTGTTTATTGATCTTCCCAATATCATGTCTTGGTGTATTCTTGTTTTTCTTAACCTTGTTGCCACATATCATGTTATTGATATCCTATTTGATTGTGCTTGTACACGCACATGCTTGCCTTCCGATTCTATTGAAATCTTGTGAGTGTATGTGCATGTTGATGTGTTAAGCTTCTGTTTGTGATCATCGAACATGCCTACCTGTTGATCGGCACGTGGCCGTGGCAACACGTGAGCCTGTGCTAGGTCCGGGTAGGTTTGTGTCAGTACTTTGTGTTGAAGACTCTCCCATATGGTACATATAAGTTGCGGGCGTTCAGGGGGAGGACACTCTGAACGTCCTGTAGTCCTACCAGGGGGAGGGAACCCTGGATGTCCACCTGTCAGTGGGATGATACGCTGACCTTGTACGTGCACGTAAGAGTGCTACCAGACTCAAAGGTCTGGATGTGATTAAGATGAGCACCGGGAGATGACGTGAAAGAATTCTTGACTATCGCTTGTTGTAGTGATCCTGGTTTCGGTTTTTTTGTTCTGATATGTATATGTTTGGATCACTTTTTGTTTGACTATTTCCTTTTTGCTTCTTTGTATTTTCCCCTGCGGGGGTGCTTACTGAGCTTTCCTTTCGAACGCTCATTCCACTGGATTTCTTTTTCTCAGGTTGGGGAATTAGCTAGAGTGATTCCAAGAGCTGCGTAAGAGATTGGTCTAGTTTACCAAGGTTAGAAAACCTCATATGATTTTGTGAGAGAAAATTTGTAGAACCTTTGTATGTATAGGGTGACTGAACCCTCTTTTAAGGATTCCGCTGTAATTATATTGAATATTTATGAAATTTGAATTTGTTATGTTATTTGTTTCTGATTTACTTAGGCCTTGTATCCGAGCGGGGCCCGTCTCCACTTGGATATGGTCGGTCTATGCACGTGCCCGAGGTCCCGAAAATCGGGTCGGGGCGTGACACCTACACTCAACCTTGGAACATTGATTTCATAGCAGTTTTCAGGCTCTCATATAAAAATTGATCAAAATTTGATATGACATCAATTTGTTTTGCTATGATACCATAATTTAACCAAAAAAAAATGGTCCTAATCGATGTTGAAAATTGATTCAAAGTTTGACCTTATCTTATTTGGTAGTTTGATATTTTATCCACTAGTTTGATTTCATTTCTTCATCCACAAAAGCAAAAAGAAGGTAAAGCAATTCAGCTGAATCATGTGGAATTTTTTATATATCAAATAAGAATGAAAACAAAATACAATATTACTTGTCAAGCATTTGGTCTGATAATAGAAAAAGAATTAGTATTGAGAGTATATCAGTCTGGATCATTCTGTCCAAATCTGTTTCTTTCTGAAGAAAAAAAGTGTGTCAGAAAAGTCATTCATTGCAGTTAAGAATCAAAGATCGGTTCATCCCTTTTCAGAATTGAGCAACTATTTAAGTTCAAAAATACAACTATGCAAGAATTGAATCGACATATCTCATGCTGCAAGTGGCACTATCTTTTGCAAATATTAATTTAAAGCTTTACTCCGAATCCCTATACTCGACCTTGAAACATTTATTTCACAACAATTTTTAGGCTCTCAGATAAAAATTGATCAAAATTTGATCTTATACCAAATTTGATTTGCTCTTATACCAAATTTGCTCTGATACCATAATTTAAAAAAATTCTTAGTCAATGTTGAAAAGTGATTCAAATTTTGACCTTATTTTATTTGGTAGTTTAATATTTTATCCGATAGTTTGTTATTAGTGGCATTTCTTATGTAGTTATGTAGTTTGTTAGTACTTAGTAGTGAGATATCTTATTTTATCTGGTAGTTTGTTAGTAAGTTTGTAAGAGAAAAACAACAATCTTCACAACGTCATTTTACCGTTAGATTTATCCAACTAACTTTTTTTATCTCAAGTTAGTATCATTTAGATGTTTATTAAGAAACGAATAGTTATTTTTTTAAATATTTTGGCTGTAGGATTAAAAAAATAAAGTAAAAACTCACTTTTTTATATATAATATATATTAACTTTAAATTTTATTTTATATAATTATATATGCCTCATAATTAATCATAAGTCAGTGCACTATTTAACTCATTAAGAAAATTGTCACCACTCATTTAGAGGTCTTCCAATTTTCATTCTCAAATAGAATAATTTTATAAATAAATATAATTTTTACAAAATATTTATTTTATTAGAATATAATTATAATTTAAAACTAAAAATTCGTGTAAAAAATTATTATGTACTTTATAAAGATGTCTAGATAGATAAAGAGTATAAAAGATATTTTATAATGATAATGATAATTAACATCCATTGTGAAAATGTTTGTGAGAATTTCATTTTCACAAATAAATATAGGAAAAATTATTTTTAGGCCCCTGGAAGTTTGCAAACTTCCCAGACAGTCCCTCTGACTTTAGAATTGCACAGACAGTCCCTCCATTTTGCCAAACTTACTTTCCAGTCCTTGAACATCACTCCATCAATTACTATTTGATAAAATACCAACTTTGCCCTCCTGTATTCCAATCAAGTCACATCACGAATTTTGAAAAATACACAACCCATCACATCCTCACCTTTTTGGCAACTTTTCACCTACTTATGTACTTTTTTGCCAGCTTTTTCAGCTCTTCTTCTTCCTCTATCCAGTTTGTTCCATGTTTTCACCCGGTCTTGAGAAATTTGTCTCTTCTACTACCATCCATGTGCTCTCCGGTGAACCGGTGAGACGAGCTCTGCCACCATCTCTTTCTCAGTGAGTTACCGCACAAGGCTAGTCCCACTGTGTATAGTTTTTACTCTTCCGCATGGATATTCGCCGAGCTGTCGAGCTCTACAAGCTTTCAGATGAGAACCTCGCCCAAGAACGCGAGATTGCCTCCCGTGTTGTCGCCGAGTTCAAGGAATCCGACAAATTCCACGACCTGGTCTGCAAGGAGGGGCGAAAAGGTGTCGAGGAAGATTACAAAATCTTCCAAGATATCTCTCGTCGTTATCCCGAGCTAGACTTGACTTCATTGGATTTCAAGAACGCCCTTCAATATCTCCCTCCTAATTCATATGGTGAAGATACTGATTGAATAGATGTTGTTGCTACCACTGGTTTTGGATCCCTTATCTTTTTTACTTTCTTTATTTTCATCATCCTTTCTCCCTTTTATTTCTTTCTTCTTTTTTTTTTCTACTTTTGCAGTGTATTGTTTTACTTTCCTAGTTTATGAATGAATTTTTTTTTCAGGAATCTCTTATCAATGACCCGTTAATACTTTCTAACACGCGGAAACTATATACATTATCATTAAACGGAAACAACGTTTGTTAAACGACCCGTTATTACCATAGACTTCTCGTTGATCCGTGTGTATAGATGGTCTCAGGTGGTGAACGACCATTAGTTCTTCCATACGTTGGTCCTGGGTGGTAAATATGCATATTAAATGAAAACAAAAAGGTTTAAGTGAAAACGTCATACATTAGTCGGGAACTCCTCAAATTAAACGAAAATGTATAAGATTAACTGGAAAATCATTATATTAGTCGGGGCCCTCCACAAGTGAAGCATTTGATCGGCTGGGGTATACCGCCAGAAGAGCCTCTACCTCCAGAGGCGACTGATGATCCGGAGGACCTACTGTATGGCCGCGATCGATACTCAGACCTCGATCGTCCTGTACTCTTGCTAGATGAATGGTTGTTGCTAACTCCCTGACCTTTGTCCTTCTTCTTCTCCTTCTGTGGCGGCCCCTGTGGATCCCCCTGGCTGGAAGCATCAATATACTTGGCCCTGGCCACTGCCGCAGAGTAATTGGTGCACATAAATCCGGATACGATCTTCTTAAGTGACGGCCGTAGGCCCCACACAAATCTCCGCACTCTGACGGCTTCGGTCGGCACCATGTCGGGAACAAAACGAGCTAGGCAGTTAAACTCCGCCTCGTACTGCTCTACCGTCATCCCACCCTGGATAAGATGAGTAAATTGTTATTCCATCTGCACCAAGCGTCCCTGAGAAAAGTACTTTGCATAGAAGGCTGTTTGGAACTCCTCCCATGTCGTGAAGGTTCCCCCCCCCTCCTGTTTCGTACCTCACCGAGGTACCAATCCTCTGTGCCGCCCTGTAGTGGGTAGGCGACGGTTCTAACCTTCTCGACCTCATCTGTCTGGACATAGTCAAAGGCCTTCTCCAATTCCCTGATCCAGAGCTCTGTCGCCTCGGGGTCAGCAGCTCCCTTAAACGGTTGGGGTGACGGCCTCCTGATCTCCCCAAGTAAACCCCTACCGGTGGTTGGTACGGCTGGTGTGGTGGGAGGGGGTGGCATCTGCTGCTGTCTCTGTTCTCTGATGAGGGTGTGCATCTCCCTCATCAACTCGAGCATGGTAATGGGGGGTACCTCCCCTGGTGCAGGCCTCTTGCACAGGGCCTGCTTTCACGTTGGGCCCGGCGGCTGTTCCTGCTCAACCTCCATCTCCTCAAGAGGTCGGAGCACCTCCTCTGCTGGAGGCGGGGGTGCCTCAACTCGTCGGGGTCATCCCCGTCGTCCTCCACCACGTTTCATGTTGCCTGTGAAGTAGCAATAAGATAGAGTTTGCACATCATCATTCATACCACACAATCATTGCGAGATTCCTCAAACACGGGTATTAAGATAAACAGAGTACGGTTTTCAAAACAAGAGCAGTTCATACAACATGTATGGTTCGTAGGACTGCTATAACACCTAAGTTAAGTGCTGACATCAGCATACAAATAATCAGTCTGATCCCTACGGCGTCTCCGGAGTGTAGTCCTCGTCACAGGCGAGCGAAGGGGCTTATTTCACTCACTCTGGCAGCCTCCCTGTACTAGGACCCGGAGGGTCTCTAGGGCAAAACATCGTAAGGTGATAGGGGCTGCTGCAGTGTAAACAGCAACTGGGGTCGTCCTGACACTCCTGCCATCAGTGTCCATAGTTTCCGCAGCGGAGGCACCTCTCAGCCGTATGTGCCGAGCTGTGGGGCCCCCTGTAGTAAGGGCACCTCATTACACCACCTCTCCGTACCAGTGGCGTGGGGCGTCTCACACCAGCCTGTTTCGCGAGTCTCAGGCGATACTCTCGTGCATTACCCACTGGTCAGGGTCTCCTCCTCTGGGCCTCGTCCATCCATAGTATGCACTGGTTCATATATGCTCTATGCTGGTCCATGTGTGCCCTGTGTTCATTCATAAATTCGTTGTGTCGTATCATGAATCTCTCGTGACTATCTATCTCGTCCACGAGTTGTACCATCGCCTGGTGCAACCCCCTGGCATGCCCAATCATGAGTGATATGAGCTCATGTAAATCTGGCACCCTCGCCGCAGCTCCTGGGCCTGCGGTTGTTCTGGGTCCAGCTGTTGCTCCTGTTGTAGACCCCACGGGTGACCTATCCGATCCTGGCCCTCGATGCTCTGACTCCAATGGTACGGAGTTCTCCTGAATGACCTTCAACCCGTGAGAACTGTCCCCGCTAGACTCGGAGTCGGACATCGTCAGCTGCCAGATAATAACATAGTCAATATCGTTCTATAGCAAACTAGTCTACCCAACCAACTCTCAGTCTATCTTAGTTGACTAATGTCACTAGGGCAACTAGAGTGACGATTTAATCCGCTTTGCAACCTTCTCTGATACCACTTTAATCTATCACGCCCCGACCGCAAAAGTCCTAGGCCTCGGGCACGTGAGCAGACCAACAATACGAGTGCAGCGAAATAATAATAATAAGTCAGATGACATACATCAGAGTATAATATCAGCGGAAGATAAGAACCTAGCTTGTGTTTGATAGGGGGATATCCCCAAGTGGGATATCCCCAACACATTCCCCAATAAAAAATTTTCTCGCCAAAAACTTTAATTTAAGTTTAAGAATATAATAATGACCCACCCACCAATGCATGGAAGCCACATAGCTATCTTATCATTAATATCTTTACTTTAAAATTTCCCCCCAAAAAATTCAAAACTTTTCAAAAGTTATTCCTAATCCCAAGTGGGATATTCCCCTATCAAACACAAGCTAGGGTACAGGCACCCTATTAGTTAATACCGGTCCGATCCTATACGGATCCAAATAAAATGTCCTCACATATAAATAAAATGCATAAGAGATCGCCGACCTCAGCTACAACCCTGCCCCGCGTGCGATCCTGGTGACTCACGTCTGCTACTCTACGGGATCTGAAAAGGGATGAGAACAAGTGTATGAGCTTTCGGAAAGAAAGCCCAGTAAGCACCTCGCAAGGTGGGTGAGCAAGTCATGAATGTCAAGTGATAAGCAAATAAGGCAAATCAATAAAACATGACTGAGCAAACACACGGGGTTACACCCCGCACAACCAAGCATCTAGGAGTCTCGGAGTCAAGCAATGACGAGGACTCCTAATCTCAACTATGGCCTCAAAGCCCGAAGGTCATCCAATGGAAGAGCTATCAAAGTATCCCCCGATCAGCCTTCAGCCTCAGCTGGAATCGTCCCGTAGTCGGGAATTCGGCAGCGCTACCCTTACACATGTCGACACGGCCAGTGTATCGTCCCACTGACAAGGGTGGATGGCCAGAGTATCGTCCCCCTGGCATAGATGACAGAACGCCAGGGTGTCCTCAGCCCTAGACGCTCCAGGTTGGAGCACCCACACTCCACTGATCCGGGCAGAAGGTAGTACAGAACACACATCCAACAGATGCCAACAACCAACATACCAATGCACATAAATATAGAAACAATAGCCCAATGCAGTCATCATCAAGCGATAATAGAGGAATATCAACCAAGTAATCATACTAGATCTTATCAACAAGGGAACATGATAAGCAATAGCACTTGCATGCGCAAACATGGATATCGAAAGAATATCGAGTAATGCCAATAAAGCCCATGTTCGGGCGGGAACTAGGCAAAGGCACTTACCTCAAGTCGTAACCCAACAATCATCCCGTAAGCGTTCCCACGAAGCTCGCCGCTCTCCGGCGATATCTGGTGATCACGAGTCTAAACTTAGAAAACATACAGCTAGGTCTATAATGTATGCTCAACTACATGGCCCCATCCCACTAATGAACCAAGTTCTTGATCATTACTAACTAGACTTGACTCAATTTAATACTCTCTAGACTTGACCAAATCAATTTGGCTCTTAGGATAATTTTCCCACCTGTGTGCAATGGCCGAGCCCAACTAACTTAGGGACTACCTGAGTTTACTCTCCCAATACTATCGTTGAACACTAGCTAAATCAGAATCAACACATCCGGTGACCAATCACAGGTGCCCACTGATCACTTGTCATCTCACTGGTAGGGACAAACCACCCATTTCATTTACATCTAGGCCTCAAGCCCAACTATAACTTTAATAAAGTATTCTCTATAGCACCTGCACACGCTCAGGCCTCTCTCTATTAAAACCAGCTTAGTGTTCCTATCTACACCTCCATGCCTTTCTCGAAGAGACCAAAGAGACAATCCTCATGAATTAGTATGCATTTCCTCCCGTCCATTACTGACCTCATATGCGCACAAGAAGTGAAGAGCAATACGTGCTTATTGAGCTGACTATCCTTTCTCACCTATATTACTTTAATAGTGGCAGCCAATCTTGAAAACTTCTCCAAATCAGTGCTTTACTAAGTCCTAATAAGACAACTCTCCATGTTGATATTTTAATCACCAAACACTACACTATGACACCGATCATAACTTTATTCAACCCACTAATGAGCTCCTAATCAAACCATTCATACACTCCACTACAATCCTTGTCCCCCTGATAGAGGCAACACTTCCTCCAAAACCTTGTCAGCAACCCGCTCCCGAGCCCAACCAAACACCAATTAAACTCCTATTAGACATTCACAGCCCCTTGATTTAGCCACAAGCCTAAATTAATGCTCACAACACCACTGCTTTCTATCAAGATTACTCAAGAACACATCCGCCCTCCATAAAGCCTTAAACTAGATGGACAACTCTCTAAGGCCTCTCCAGACTTCCTCTCTCAACCTTCTGTTGATCTACGAGGTTCATACTCACAAACCTATAACTGAAACCTCACAAAGGAACAAACCAGAACTCCTCTCATACCTGTACTCTCCCTATGATTTTATGTGAAGGAATATGAAGACACTCTCCCATCGACTGCCTCTACTAAGCATGCATACTCCTACTAGTCCGGTGGGATTCACTTCTTTTCACGCCCTTCCCCATAGTACCCTATTCTATCTACAGAGGTTCAACCGGTCCTCCTCCCTCATGCAAGGCCATACCACTTCCCATACTCTCCTGCAGACTTGGATGCCACCCGAGTGTTGTGGCTGGCCGCCCACCTTATGAGCAAGACCGGACTTCCCCTCCTGATCGCACTCAAGCATGCATTCCCACATATGAGACTGACTCGACATGTATGCAGGTGGTTACTTGGACCAGGAGGCCCTCTAAACCAGTAGTAAGAGGTGCTACGGTTGCTCACCTGGGAGTCTGCCCGGCTGAGATGGTGTTCCGAAAGTGCATCGCCGGGAAGAACCCCCCCTTGTCTCGGTCCTCTCTTCCCCGACTCTGGCCGACGGTGACGATCGTGACTTGCAGAGGATGCCTGGAAGTCTCCTCCGGTTGTGCTGAGGGTCAGCAGGGCTTCTGGCTCTTGATGGGTATGCTCATTAATGGAGGTCATGGCTCCTTCTTATGCTACTCGAGTGTACACGGTGGGAGGCTCGAGGGGGAGGTGACGGACGCGGCCGCTCACTGCCAAGCCCCTTTCCTATGCACAGTGAATCCGGCGAAGCTCCGCCATACGTACACCCACGTCGTCCCGAGATCGCGTTCAGAGATCCGGAGAAGTATTGGTATGGGAAACGTTTCCCAGTGCCACGCGTTTACATCTATTCCGCTTGTATGGTTCCATCCGCCAGCCCTGACCGTTCCTTCTCATTCACATGCACATGAGGTCATTTACATGCCACGTCCCCACCACTCCAACCATCCAGCACATCTTTCCTTTAAGACCATGAAATATCAATGTATTTGTAGCTATTATCTTTTTGGTTCATGTTAATATTGTGACCATTTAACTGTTTATATTAAGTATTTACCCATAGTTTGTCTTAGCATGATAAGGCCGCTTAGTAGACAATAATTAGGGAGCCCTAATATTCCAATAATTCTTAAAAAATCATGGCTTTTACAGCCTTCTTAAGGAGGGTTGCAATGACCTCATCCATTGGCCTCCTTGTCGGAATGACCCTTGATCGGGAGGTATGCGGGGGCCTCTTTGGGTAGGGCGTTCGGGACCCTATTTTGTGCATTGTCCGTCTTCCCTTCCTACCCTTGCTACGGGTTGGTGGCGCGATGTGATATGTTCATTTCTTTCCGGTCGGGTCATTGATGCGTGCACACTTTCTGCATGGCTGCGACGGTGGCTTCTTCCTCCCGTGTAACGAGAACAAGCTCAGAAAACTGTGAACAATCAAATGTTGTATGGTAAACGGGAACTCTCGACATTGCTTCAATCCAAGAATATTAAACGATAACTCCTGATATTAAGCATAAAAGCCTTAAAGTAAATGGTAAGTCTTATAATTAAACGAAAACACAGGTTATTAAACGAGAACATGGAAACTTAAAGGAAACGATGACAAACTGAAAGAAAAGCTGGAGTACCTCCTTTCCATTGATGGAATTCAGTAGGGTATCAAGGGAGGCTTGCTTTCTGAAGTTGTTCTCCCCATAGTGTAGGATCCTTGGTGTCCTCCCAAAGTGCACTTTCTTCCCGGTCCTTGTGACCTCGTAGAACCATATGTTGAGGGCAACAACGCATCCTCTCATATAGCCAGTCTGTGTTTCTTTTCCAGAACACCTAAACTGCACACGTGCGACTGTCTTCGGGATGTCATCCATAAGCCACTTATGAGTGGCTTGTGCCCACGCATAGCGGTTCAATACAGCTAGATTGTCCGCGTAGTTTGCAATCCAGTTATCAACCGCATATGAGGTACTTGGGAAGAACATAGTTCCCAGGAGGTACACCAACATTAGCTTGACAAAGTTTTCTTCTTCCCTTCCTTTCATCTTAACGAGCTGAAGAAGATTTTTTTTTATGGCATCTCTATGCCTGTCATAGACTTTGCCCAGGTATTTGCCTTCAAAATCCGATCGTCTTTTCTGGTTTTTGAAGACCTCTCGTTCCCCATCGCAGTGAAGGCCAAGGATGAGGGAAATGTCTTGGGGTTTGAAGGGCATCAGGCTCTCTTCAATCCTAAATTTTTGGGTGCGCTCAACATACCTCTGTAACATAGCATCGAGCAGTCATCTCTCTTGTAGAACGGGTTCGATATCCAATAATGGGGCAAAATGTGTCCCCCTGATGAGTTCCCAGTGCCTCCTAGTCATACGGGGTTTCAACTCGGCAAGTGTTTCGTGGACCGGCACCAAGTAGCACCTACCGTTTACTAGATTGTGCGCCATATTTTTTGTAGCTTGCACTAAGAGAGATTTATTACGGTGGATTCTATAACTCTTAAATGGAAATTGTGAAGAATAAATGGAAACACCATACTTCACATGGAAACATAGTTAACACTGGTAGATATAATTCGTAATAATTGTATAACAAACCCATTGTTCTGCATACACCCACCCAAAATCGGAAAGACAGAAATGAAAAACCCTAAATTTCTTCTTGCAATGTCCCGACAACTCGAGCAACCCAAAGTCACTCACTAATGTGTTCAATCTTCCATCACCCAAGTTCATACAAAGCACAAAAATCAAGTGGGAACTCAAAAAAATCATGTATAAACCAAATAACCAAAATCTAGGGTTCCCAAGCATGCAACAATACCTTAGAGTCGCAGAGTAGCGCAACAACAAACGGCGGGAGGACTCCGAGGAGCAGAGCAACGTAGCGACAAACAACGGCGGGAAGACTCCGACGAGGTGGTGTCACGGTGGCTGGGTTTTCAAAATGAGTTTGTTGGGATAGATGGGGGTATTTTCATCAATTCATTCACTGAATTTTTACTAGTTTTATATTGGGTATCTTGAGGGGCTTATACTGCAAGTCATGTCACCATTAATGATGTGAGGGTATTTTGGCCAATAGACTTAAAATCTGACAAAAGTAGTGGGTGGAAGGGTGTAAAATTCATTATTTCAAAAATGAGGGATGGTTTGGGAAAGGTAAACTTTGGAGGGACTTATAATTCATTACCATATGAATATATCACTTTAGGATTTTGAATGAGTAAATATGTAAAAATAACTAAGATCTTTCAATTGAGAAGAAAAAAATGGGGAAAAGGAGTTAATGAAAGGAAAAAAAAATAATTCACGTAAAAGACCGCAATTTTCTACTCCAGTAAAATTGAAAATATTGAAAACATGTTTACGACTCCATTTTACAAAATAGTTTTATCAAATCAATTTTTTTCCAAAAAACACCCAAATCCATTTTTAAAAAATACTCTAAAAAAATTTAAACTTGTCATTGTGCATATACAAATATCCAATATTTTTTCGGTTATAAATTTTATTTTTTATTTTAAACCATATTAATACTCATCATCTTATATACCCATATAAAAATTATTACTTATGTACTTCCACAAATATTTATATAAACAAATATCAACCACATGGACTAAAATTACATGTTACTTAAAAACAAATGGGTCACTTGCCAAAATGACTTTTTTCAAAATATTTTGTTTTATTTTTATCCCCATGTTCATTTAATTTGTCAAAAAGTCTCTCGGATTTCAGAATTTTCTAATTTGAGTTTTTCATATAAATCAAATTTCCCCGTACTCACTGTATTTGAAAGTCAATTTCATCACAGACAAGTAGCATATCTGGGGAAGAAGACTTGCTCTAATTGGCAACCATAAAACTAATTGTAAAGGCCGTGCCTTTTATGAATTAATGAATATTTAGATTCCCCTAATAATGCTCGTTATTTAATTTCTTTGACTGGAATTGATTACTAATAGAATGAGGGAGTTAAATGTAAGATCTTTCCTCTCACAAGAGGAAGGAGGGACTTAGGGTGGAATTATTAAAAAGGAAGGCTTGAGTGCAAGTGTGCATTCACCCTCTCACAGGATGAGATACAATAGAGGCATGAGATTTTAATAAAGTGGAGGGGGTCTTTACTAAAATTGCACTCGCTTGAAATGGAATAGAGTGAGGATGTGCATGTAAAAAGGGAAAATGAGTTAGACTTGCTTGCAAAATGAGCAAAAGATATAATATAGAGAAAGAGAGAAAGCCATGAGAAAGAGGCATGCACGAGCTGTAAATCCCCAAGGGCTGGGATTCAACCAAATGGGAATAAAACACCACCATCCAACGGTGGTGAATTTGAGGAGAAGGATACATGCAAAGCTCTTGGAGGAGAGAAGGTCTTGGACCCAGTCTCGCCACGTAGATGGGAGATCTGCTGCCCATCCGCGCACAACCATGATCCAAGGCGGACGCCGCTTTTATTAAGACGGCGGTGTCACCGGCGGAAACCTCCACCGCTCATCCATAGAATGGTCAATCCAAGGAAAAAGGGGAAGGGTTTGTCATTTAAAGCCTTCACCTCAGCGTTGCAGCACGCCAAGTCCATGAGATTTTTCGTACCTCGACGGATCTACTGAACACTGGTGGTGAGGCGCGCGTAGTGATCAGTCCCATCGCTACTGACCCCTCGAGTCGCCCAACGCCGGACTACGGCGATAAAAGAAGCGATAACATGGTGAGAGAAACCTCAACTCTCACAGACCCCCACTCCTCTCATAACCATTGCACCTGTCAACCAAAGAGAGGGAGAAGGGAGAAGGGGAACGGAGTAGCGGTGTTGTTCCGACGGGCTGGCCGAGCAACGCCAGAGCTGAGTGGTAGAGAACCCCGGCAGCCAACACCACCGCGCTAACACCAAGGCTACTCTCAAGGGGCGGCACGAGCACGCTGGTGAGCCTCCGAATCTCTTGTAGAACAGTCACAATAAATGGGCATAGTGGTAGAGTGCACAGCAACCTTTTCTATGTAAGGGCTTCTAACGTGCTCTGAAGGCCAATGACAGGGTGTTAGTAACCATAATAACACAAGAATTTGGTTTAAAGGAACTCAAGTAAAGGTTAGGGGAAGCAAGCATGGAAAATAAGAGAGAGGGTACGTGTTGGGTTAAAATAAAAGAGAAGGGGTGGGCATGCTGGACTTGATCACCTTTCAATAGTTTACAGTATGGGGTGAACACACCAAACTTTGTTAGGACATTAATTAAATCAACCTCTATGCTTCAATACTCACCTTCAACACACTTGTAGAGGACAAGTTATTCTAGTCTTCATACAATGCATGAGAGGGAGGGTGTTCACATGACTTTAAAATAATTAAATAAATAAATAACTAAATAAATAAAAAGAATGAAAGCTTTAAAATGATAAATGAACTATGGTCGGTTGGATGGATGATGAGATCATCCGGTGTGACAACATGGTCATACTCATGGGTTCTTAGTATAGATGTATAGGTGACCCTAATAATCATATTAAATGAGTGGGCAGAATGTCTACATAATGCATTAATCATTGAGTTGACCCTTGGAGTGGAGCACAAATACATGCATGCGGACATGGGAAGGTAGCACAATTATTAGTTGGAAGGCTTGGTTTATAGAGCTTGCATTATAACTTAATTGTATTGGATTGGACCAGTGGGCCGCGGTTCGCTTCATATAGTTGAAGGTTGGAGATTTGGGTGCTGTTGGAGCTGTCAATAGGCCCACGGCCCAGTCCAGGATGAGCGTAGTTGAAGGACCCATTTTAATGAATTTACTTGGCCTATAGTATACAAAGCTTAGTAATAGGACGTGACCCACCCCAACCCAATAATTAGAGAAGAGTTGAATTCCTTACTTGATGATATATAGAATCGGGAAAAGCGGAGTGGGGTTACGTGGCTATTAAATTTGGACCCAAGTGATGAACCATCCATATGAGGCTGGATTAATAGGCTGAGGCCCATGTTATAATAACATTGAGTGTGAATTATAATTAATGTAATTGAACTTAGTTATTGGAAGATATCCACAATTATACTAAGTGGTGGCTTTTATTAGCAGATCTTGATCTAGAGCGTAAAATGCTTGGCGGAGAGAGTTAGGCGTGATCCTAAACACTTTGTAATACAGGTAAGTGCCTTTGGCTCCCTCTCCTTTATCATGCTGATCACTAATCACATGCTTGTGTGTTCCCAATCATTGGTTGATCGCTTCTTGATTCGTTGATGCCATTAATGCTCATTTGATGCTTTGGATTATCGTTTCTTGATTGTTGATTCCATACTTGCGCATGTGTGTGGTTGTATGGTATTTCCTTGCCATTCGACACGTGTACTCTTATGGAGTTTTCCGCCTGGATCAGTAGAGCGTGGGGGCTCCTGTGGAGCGTTCGGGGCTGCGGACACCCTGGCGTTCTGATGGTTCCATGCCAGGGGGAGGATACTCTGGCCGTCCACAGTCGGTGGGGCGATACTTTGGCGTGTGTCGACACGTTTGAGGGGTAGCGCTACCATTCCTGACCAAGGGTCGATATCAAGTCAGGCTGACGGCTGACCGGGGGATACTTCGAGAACCTTATTTGGACTAATTCTCTCCCAAGACTTGAGGCCGTTGTTGTGATAAGAGTCGCTATCTTTGACAATTCCTTGTGGTAGGGTTAAGACTCCTAGGTGGTTGTTGGCGTGGGGTATGACCCCACTTTCTTGGTTTAGTCATAAGATTGTTTTACTTTACTTACTCATTCTTTCATACATGACTTGTTATGATCCCTGCGGGGGTAGTTACTGGGCTTTCCTTCTGAAAGCTCATACACTTGTTCTCACTCCTTTTCAGATCCCGTGGAGGAACAGACGTGAGCTACCAGAGCTGTACGTCGGGCCTTGGGATTGTTGCTGAGGTTGACTACCTCTACTTTCATTACTATGAGTGAGGACATTTATGATTTGGTCCATGTAGGCCAATTATGTAACGCCCCGACCCGGATCCCGGGACCTCGGGCACGTTCACAGACCGGCCGTACCCGAGTGGAGACGGGCCCCACTCGAATACAAGGCCTAAATGATACATGAGCAGATAACCAAAATGTCCAACAAAATATTATTTCAGAGTCATTTTACAGCGGAACTTTACTCTTAGTAAAACAAATATTGGCCCTACAAGGGTCCTAAAAAAATATATAAGGTCTCATGTAAAGAAGGCCGAAGTCCTCGAACCTCTACGCGCAGCTCTTGCTTGTATTCGCCTAAACTTTAAAACCTGAAAAGAGAAAAAGACAAGTGGGATGAGCTTTCGAAAGGAAAGCTCAGTAAGTACTCCCGCAAGGAATGCGAAGAGGTCATGAGCACATTCATAAAATAGTGATCCACACACACACAGTAACATAATAAGAAGAGACCAAGCTCAAACATAAGGAGATCACTATCACCAAGCACAGGCTTAAAGCACGAAGTCAAATCAAACTTGTCATCTCCCTGGCAGCCATCGACCTAAGCCGATCTTATATCTTATAAACCAAACCCTTAAGTCTGGTGGAGCTCCCATGTATACGTCTGCATTACGGTACATCGTCCCATTGTGGTGGCGTCGGAATGTCGCCCATAACTTATCACAATCAGACCGAGAGGAGAATCTTCAACAAAAGAAATGCTGACACGCCGACCCGGACGGAGCACAGGCTCACGTGTTTCCACGGCCACGTGCCGATCAACAGGAAGGCGTAATCAGCATACACACACATGTCCAACAAAAGCTTATACGCCAATATGCATACACTACCACGGAGCTCAATAAAGAAAGAATCTCGAATACGTGTATGCAATCCAAAACATAACGATATCAAAACCAATAATCAATGAAGAAATAGCTCAAAGATAATCAATAGTATCGAGATCAACAAAGAATAAAAGCATGAAATCAAGAAATCCCAAAACTGGGTGGGTACTAGGCAGGTGCACTTACAGAAATCTCGAAGTCTAGTATCCCAAGGCACCAACTGCTTTCGCATCTACGTCAACCTGACAGTAGTTACTACGTTAGTTACAATGACTGTGCATAGTCCTAGCTGGGTATGCAACATGCTCTATTTGGGCCCGACCCAGCTTAACGGGCCTTCCCTCCCTTACTCTTATTCTTAGTTTTCCACTTTATACACAGAGACCTATGAGGTCTGGTGGTTAGTGTCCACCCCCTCCTCTCTCTAGGAGGCTCCGAGTTCCATTCTTTCCCTCACCTCTTATTTCTCTTTTTATTTCCTTTTATGGCTATATTTATCCTAATTTAGTTGTTCCTATCACAACTAGAGATGGTCCTTGGTGGTTAAGGCCCATTAGGCCCACCTGAGAGGTTTCAGGTTTTAATCCCCTCTCATGCATCCTTTTTGTCTTTTATTTTGCTTTTTATATACTTTGTTACTTGACTAGACCAAGCCAATCATAATTTAGTTCAAAATATCCAATTGGGCCCAAGCCCAATCCTGGCTCAGCCCAACTCCTACTTGACTAAACTTAGCCATGATTAAAACCAAGCCCTAGCCATGTGACTTACCCAAGTCCAATCTGATTGAGTCCAACCTTTCCATCTCTTAAATCAAATCTGGTTTAAGAATCAATTAAATTAATCCAATCCTCTTTTTAAAACTAAACCTGGCCCAATTCATTTTATTAGTTGTGTTATATAATCAACCACTAAGCTAGCAACTAATCCTTCAATTAATTGTCATTATCTGCTTGTCAACCTAATCAACTGATTAGTGTTCCAAATTAATGAAATTAACTAATTACCAATTAGTCACCCATTAATAAATCCAAAGTAACCAATCCATGGATTATTAGGTTTGGATTTAATTACTCTAATTTTATTTAATCTTTGATCCATCAATATCGCCCATTCAATCAAGCCCACCCACCGGACTTGACCCAACCATGTCACATCATTTAACTCATCTTAATTGACTGCCCCAAGTCAGTTTAAATAATTAAATCCGAACTTTATGAATTAATTATTTAACCAGAATCTATTAATCAACTTTATCAGTTGATTTATTTAATCAAAATTCGATAATTAAAATTTATCAACTAATTCATTTAAAATTCCACATCTTATCAATTGGTTTATTTAACCAAAATCTATTAACTAGATTTTTTTAAAAAAAATAAACCCAAACCTTATCCACTTAATTATATTTGAATGATCGCACTTAATTATTTTAATTATCCTTAATCATCTTAATTAATCCAAACATTATAGCAATTAATTCAATTAACATCTTAGCTATATAAAAAAAATTATTTTCCATCTTGTTAACTCATTAAATCACGCCCTCCAAATATCCAATTAATTATCATAATTAATTAACCAACCAATTTAGTTTTTAGATAAAATAACTAATTTAGTATTATCTAATCAATTAAATTATTATAACCATTTAAATAACTCTCTCTCTCTCCCTCTATCTCTCTTCTTCCTCGCGACAACGGGCAGAACCCTTCTGCTCGTGTGTGAGCCGCCCCGAGCGGATGGACAACCAGTCCGGTCTGACCCCTTTCCGGTGCTCGCCGTCAGCATTTAGTCGACCGGTGCCGTTACCACCTCGAGGTCTACACTACAAGCTACATGCATGTGTGGCATTCGTCGGTAAAAGGCAGTGAAGGATAAGGAGAACTCACCGGCGTGCAGTCGCGCCCTCTGAGAACAGTGGTGCCGACGAGAACCTCCTCGAATTTCCCTGTGCCTGCCTCCGATCAAACGAGCGCCTCAACCCGGTTCCTCCCTCCCTCTGTTTCTCACTGTGAAGGGGAGGGCTAGCGATGCAGTGTGCTTCCAGCGCTCAGCCCTCCGTCTCGTTATATAGGGTGCGAGGAGCATCCCCTACGGGATCGAGTCCGCTGGCGCGCCAATCATCGCCCCCTTCTTCCATTTTTTAGCTGTCCATGCATGACTAATTTTTAACAAGGAGATCCTTGTGGCGTTAGGTGAGGGAGGAAGACGGTGGGGGTTTGCCTCGGGATTAGCACCATCCCGAGATCCCCTCAATCTGGCGTCACACCGCCTCTACATGGCTTCTCTCGGCATCTTGCACAAAGGACCCCCGAAGTTTTTAATTTTCCAACTGGGTCCTTAACCCGTGAGATGGCACACAATTTTTCCCCTTAGTCCCTCGATCTTCATCTATTACTCTTTAGTCCTTCTCCAGAGACAAACAACCTTACTTTGCAGTCCCCAACTCTTATAAATTTACCATTTGGTCCTTGGCAGCCCCAAAATAATTTAAATTAATAATTTAAATTATTCTTCCCCCTTTCCTTTTTAATTAAAATAATAATTTGAAATATTCTATCAATCTTGCCAACTTGGAATATTCTCAATCAACCTTGAATTAATTTATATTTTTTTTGACCAATCATGATCAATTAACCAAAGTTCCCATATTTAAACAGATTGATAACTCTCAAATTTATCAAGTATGAATAATTTATTTATTCTCTTTGACCTCTCTCATGCCCATTTTACCATAATGCCCTTAGAGCTTCATTCAATTCCACATCTTATCATAAAAAGAAAATAGACAATACTTAAATAAAATTCTAGCAAATCAACCCTAGGGATTTTCCCTTATTATTTAAATGACAAAATTTATTATTCTTCCCAAAAATTTCGGATCTCACAATGTACTTGACATTATAGGGTGCCTGTACCCTTAGGATTTACCTTTCGCTGATATACTCTGACTTTATATTTATGTCTTTACTATTCCGCTGCATATGTGTTGTTGCTTTATGATCATTTAGGCCTTGTATCCGAGTGGGGCCCGCCTCCGCTTGGGTACGGCCGATACTGCCTCCGATGCGAGGCCCGGGGTTTTGGGGTCGGGGCGTGATACTAATTACGATAAAAGAAATTATAAAAAAAAATTCAGAGACCTAACAAATAAGATTTCAATGAGACCATTAAATTACTAAGATTTTTTAATAGATAGATCCTATTGATTTCATTTTTTTTATCCACAAAAGCAAAAAAGAAAATGTAAAGCAGTTCAGTTGAATCATGTGGAATTTTTTATACATCAAATAAGAATGGAAACAAAATACAATATCACCTGTCTCTCGATCCTTTTGTCTTTCCAAATCTGTTTCTCCCTGAAGAAAACAAGTGTGTCAGAAAAGTCTATTTAAGAATCAAAGATCGGTCCATCTCTTTCCAGAATTGAGTAGGTATTTCAGTTAAGAAATACAACCATACAAGAATTGAATCCACCTATCCCGTGCTGCAAGTGGTATTGTCTTATGCAAATATTAATTAGAGGCTTTACTCCTAATCCCTGCACTCGACTTGGAACATGGGTTTACGTTAGTTTTCAGGCTCTTAGATAAAAATTGATCAAAATTTGATCTGAAATCAAATTTGTTTTGCTCTGATACCATAATTTAGCAAAAATTGGTCTTAGTAGATATTGAAAAGTAATTCAAAGTTTGACCTTATCTTATATGGTAGTTTGATATTTTATCCGGTAGTTTGTTAGTAAGCTTGTGAGATAAAAGCAACAATCATTTTACTCGTTAGATTTATCCAACTTACTTTTTATCTTAAGTTAGCATCATTTGGATGTCTATGAGGAAACAAATAGTCATTTTGACAAATATTTTGGTTGTAATGTTAAAAAAATAAAGTAAAAACTCACTTTTTTTTATATATAATATATATTAACTTTAAAATTTCTTTTATATAAATTACACTTAAAAAATCGAGAATTAAATATACCTCATAATTAATCATAAGTCAATGGACTATTTAACTCATTAAAAAAATTGTCACCACTCATCTAGAGGTCTTCCAATTTCTATTCTCAAATAGAATAATTTTATAGATAAATTTAATTTTCAAAAAGTATTTATTTTATTAAAATAATTATAATTTAAAACTAAAAATTAATGTAAAAAAATAAATATGTACTTTATAAAGATATCTAGAATGTTAAGGAGTACAAAAAAAAAATTATAATGATAATGATAATTAACCTCCATTGTGAAAATGTTTGTGAGAATTTCATTTTCTTCACAGGGCTATATAAAAAAAATTTATAAAAAATGAATATATCACTTTAATATTTTGAATGAGTAAATATGTAAAAATATCCAAGATCTTTCAATTGAGAAGAAAAAAAATGGGAAATGGAGTTAATGGCTAAATGGGAGGGAGAATCACCCTGATCAACTCAGTGCTATCTGCCATCCCGAACTACAGGTTGGCTATCTACAAGTTTCCTGAATGAGTTATCCAACGCATTGACGCACTCCGTCGTGACTTCCTATGGCGGGGCCGGAATTGCAAAAGAGCTCATATAGGCTTGTAAACTGGAAGCGGCTGTGTCGGCCCAAAGAAATGGGGGGTTGGGGAATCCTCGAGCTAAGAAGCTTCAATGCAGCCATGTTGGGTAAATGGTGGCGGCGCATGCTCAATGGCAAGGTCGGTATTTGTCTTAGGGTGATCAAGCATTCATACTTCCATAACTCATACATTAATTCTCACACGAGACCACCTGGAAGATCCTCCTATTGTTGGCGAGGGATCACATCATACTGGAAATCAATCGAGCTCGGAATTCATGTTAATGCAAGGTGAGGGAATTCCACCAACTTTTGGTTTGATAGGTAGCACAAGGGGAGTGCTCCGCTCGCAATGGCGGATACACTGAGGTCGATGATCCGTGGCCAGGCGATCACTGTTTTGCAAGCAAGGAATCAACGACAGAACCAGGTGCTGCTTCTGAGAGAGGGGCCTCTCACACAAGAGGAGAGCAGGGTTATGGATGATATCACGACCAGTCTTGTAACAACCACTGGGGAAGGAGAAGATGAACGACTTTGGCAATTAGGGGGGGACTTCTCAGTGAAGTCGCTATACAACCTTTTGGTGGATGGCGGACTGAGATGCCCCATAAACTATATCTGGAAGATAGCATGTCCAACCAAGGTCAAATTATTCACCTGGCTGGCATGGGACAATAAGCTACTCATGCTCGATAACCTGATCAAAAGAGGGTGGAGGGGAGGGGACACCCTATGCCACCTTTGTGCCGAATATACAGAATCAGTCGAGCATCTCTTCATTACATGCCCTGTTGCACAGCAGATCTGGGGACACTACTGCCTACTTTTCGGAATACACTCCACACTCCGCAGCATAGAGGACATTTGAGGACTAAGGGGTGGTTCCCTGGGGAATAGGATCCACAAAGAGACCAAGGGGAGCTGGCAGATAGCAATCATGGCGATTACTTGGAGCATCTAGCATGAAAGAAACCAAAGATGTTTCTGTGGAAAACACCATGTTTTTTCCAGAATTATCCAGGAAATAGACTTTCTTATGTTATCTTGGTTTGATGTTGCATCTACGACCAAGAAACAAAAGCTGATGCCGACAAAATTGATAGTCAAGCGAAGCCTTGCCCACATCTTTGAAGGAGGGGGAGGGTTTGGGCCAAGAATGAGTGATGGAAAGAAATTCTCTTTGAGCCCCGATCTCCTGGAGGACAAAGATCCAGGATGAGGGGTGCCTTCGGGCATTAACGGGAACGCCGGCCTATGTGGCTTGGTAACCTTATTTTTGTAACTTTCATAACTATCATACCGCTGTAATTTTTAGATTTTGCTCAATAATGAATGTGGTTTATCCACTTTTTGCAAAAAAAAAAAGAAAAAAAAAAGAAAAAAATTCATATAAAAAAATTAGGATTTGTTTGTTAGACCCAATTTTCTACGCAAGTAAAATTGAAAAATATTGAAAACCTGTTTGTGACTCCTTTTTTTTTTTCCAAAAAACACCTAAATCCATTTTTTAAAACACTCTAAGAAATTTAAATTTGTGGTATGTGCATAAGCAAATATCTAATATTTTTTTGTTATAAATTTTATTTTTTATTTTAAACCATATTAATACTCATCATCTTATATACCCATATAAAAATTTATTACCTATGTACTTCCACAAATATTTATATAGACAAATATCAACAACATAGACTAAAATTATTTTTTAAAATATTTTATTTTATTTTTAGCACCATGTTCATTTTATTTGTCAAAATATCCTTGAGATTTCAAAATTTTCTAATTTGAGTTTTTTATATGAATGAGATTTCCCCATCCTCGCTGCATCAAAAGTCAAGAAAAACTTATTAGCACCCACAAAGCTGACTATGATAAAAGAAATTATAAAAGAAATTTCTGCCCTAACAAATAAGATTTCAATGAAACCATTCAATCACTAAGATTATTTTTTATAGATGGAGCCTATTGATTTCATTTCTTTATCCACAAAAGCAAAAGAAGGTAAAACAATTCTGTTCGGCCTTGAAGAAAACCAGTGTCAGAAATCACAGCAGTTTTCAGGCTCTCAGACATAGGCCGTTTTATAAATAAAATGAACCAGAAGCTAAATTTTTTTTCCCGATTTCAATACAAATTCAATGCAGATTCAATTGGACATGGGCAATTGTCTATTGGAAGTTTCAGGCACAAGGTAGTTAAAATCCATTTACTGAGAGACAATAATAACCAACCAGTAAGGCTGCATAAGAACAAATCAAAAATTTCCCCATTTCAATACAGATTCATAAGCCAGACTAATTTAATACATTGTCCAAATGTTGTAAAATTTGACAGATAGATAGGGTCACTACTACTGCTGTGACTTGGCGACTGGTTCCAGAGCTTCAATCATGACTACGCTATTTCCCCTGATAACCTGTGGCAGTTTTAAGAATAATCAAGTCAAACTTGAATGTAGAGACAGACAGAAGAATAACAATTGGCTAGAGATACTTACCACCATCCCAATATCATTCTTCTCGTTACCATTCACCTCTACAGTCTGGTCAATGACAAGGTTCATAAATTGATCAAAACCCCGAAGGGTGCCAACCACAACCCTGTTGGCATTCAGTTTTACTGCAGTTAAAGAAACACTTCAGTGCAACCATAATAGCAAAGAGTCCATAATTTAGTTAGGGTTTAAATATTGGCAACTAGTCATTCCAGCACCCAAACATCACAAAAACAAAATTGACTACAACTTCTCTTAACACTAAATGAATTTTGTACATAAGGCATATAGACAAAGGAATACAACAAAGGAGAAGGAACTGAATGTAGAATAGCTTCTTTTCAAGACAGTAAACCGAATTGGATGAAGCTTCAGAAAACATGCACACACACAATAAAGGAGGTAAATACCTACATGTAAAGCTAGAAAATTTAGAAAGGAAACCAAAATTATACAATATGGAGGACCTGGAATTACTAAAATGATGTACATCAGATTGTTTGTGACGAGACCTTTCTGCTTTTAGCATTCCAATCTCTCATAGAATTATTTGTTATTATTATTATATTATTCTTTACTTCATTTGATTTCATTTGATTTTATGTTATTTTATTTTATTTATTTTATTTTATTTTATATAATTTGTCATATCTAAGAGCAATATGGAGACAGAGAATCCATATAGCCAACCACATCTAGTATGGGATTAAGGCTTAGTTGTTGTTGTTGTTGTTGTTGTTGTTGTTGTTGTTTGTATGTACATCAGATTGTTTCCTTAACTTATTTGACTATCACATTGAAAAAATATCAGACAACTGCTCAGTCTGAAATCAAAGATTCTCTCTTCAGTTCTTTTTAAATCTACTAAATGTTCTCTTCCAGTATATCAAAAATTGGTAAAAGACCTAAGCCAAGTTTTCCATCACACGTAACTCCTCACACTAGCAATATTGAGAAAGATGATAGCAATGTGGGTGCTAATCTATATATGCCAAAGCACTTATACATACAAGCCATCTTCAGAGATTTGGTGATATTTTAATGTGTTCCAGAAAGAAACCCTTTGGTGCATTGATTACTGCTAAGGCTTTAGAAAGAAACCCTTTGTGGGAGCTAATCTATATCTGCCAAAGCACTTATACATACAAGCCATCTTCAGAGATTTGGTGATATTTTAATGTGTTCCAGAAAGAAACCCTTTGGTGCATTGATTACTGCTAAGGCTTTAGAAAGCCATTTTTTTACAAACAGTACTTGAAGGTGTTAAGTTCTCTAACTTTATATATGGTCAGGGAGACATATAGGGTACTAAAAGGGGATCAACTCAAGGAACTTCTTGATTCACCACAATGGACCCAATAGAATAACAAAGGAATATTCAAAAACATACGTCACGTATCAAACTAATCATCTGAAAGTATAATGTCAAATAGATCTCTAGAAAAATTAAACAAGAGAATATCTGTAGCATAACGAGATCAATTGTCTTTATTATGAGTAATAATAAGGTAATAACTCTTGTTTAAGAAAGCCAAAATTTGTTTGGCTCAGCTTGTTTATCTAATTGCTTCTACAGTTCCAACTCATGCACAGATTAATTATATCTTGACTTGAGCTTAAACTGCAACCAGACAATTAGAAACTTTTAGGCCATTCAGAATTGTGGCAGGCTCAAGTGGTTAGGGATCAAGTAAAGAGCCACCACCAGTAGATTGAGTAAAGGTAAAGAGTCAAAACATAATCAGTCAAGCCAAGCCCAAAAAAATAGTTTCTAAATACAAGGGATAATAGCCGAACCTAGTGACAGTTAACGATAGGACTCAAAAATACACTTAACTCTTTTCTACAATTTGATTGCTTCAAAGATGAGCCTCGTGGTTTACTCAGTGTGTTTTCTGAAAAAGAAAATTTTTTTTCTTTGAGTGATAAATTCCATAAACAGTGCTTTAGAATATGAAAACAAATCAGTCCTCAACCTATGCCCTTTTTTAGAATTGTGAAACTAATCATGAAACTTACACATTAATCAGAAACTACTAAAGGAAGGTCTAATTTCATGTAAAATTAAATGGAAATGCTTATCCCAACCTACTTCATGAGCTCTAAAATATGTAGAATGTTTGAATGATGCCTTTATTATTTTTTTGGAAGACATCCATTTGACTTCAACCAGATAAAATTTAACAACACATTAAATTATCTTCAGGTTAAAATCATACATCAGTAAATCATAAACACATTCCTACAAACAATTTGAAAAAAATAAAATAAATCCTCTACTTTCCAAATGGTGAACACATTTCAAGCCATACAAAATCATATGATAAGAAAAAAAAAAGGATAAACACGTCAAACTCGTCTCATTTCACCCAAAAAAAACATAAAAAGAAATATGAAAAGAAAAGAAAAGAAAAAAAGGGCAACAAAACAGCAAAAAAAAAACGATGAAATAAATGACGCTGTGTTCGATCAGACATACTCTGGAGCTTCTTGTCCATATACCTGTAATCCCATTTTTTTTTAAAAAAAAAGAAAAAAAAGGAAAAAAAAAAGAAAGGGTGAAATAGTCAGCAACTTCATAACCAAAAATAAGGAGAAAACACGATTGAGAGAAAAATTCAGAGACAAAACTCACTTCTTGAGATCTGGAGGCTGGCCAGAGCGGCTCATGGTGGCAGCGAGAAAGGGGTAGAGAGGAAGAGAGAGGTGGCCGTGAACGAACGGCTTCAACGGAGGATGGGAACCCTAAACCCTAACCCCAAATCAGCGAAGAAACCCGAGATACAACCCGGGTACAGGAACTCTATATATATAAAGTACGAGCGGACCCGACCCGATAACCAGTGGTAGATCCGAACTCCATATCAATCACCACGAATCTCAAAGCAGCCCAAAAGGCAACGGCCTCACGTTCCCTCCCCCAAATCACAATCTTTATCCCTCTTTCCCTCCATACAAAGCTCCGAACATTCAAAGTCGATGCTCGTCGTCCTCTCGGCGCACCATCTCTCCGCCGCCGCCTCCGAAAATGGCCGCCGTTGGGTTCCCGTCACCGCCTTTGAAGCTCTGCAGCCTAACGTCCTCTTCCTCTCGATTGCCCGCAAGACATCTCTCCTTTCGGATGCGGTGCTCCGCTGATACGGCGCCGGACTCATCTTCTCAGGAGAACATCGCCGCCACAGCGTCGTCTCCGCCGCCTTCTACCCCTGATACGTCTGTGGAGACATCGAAGCTCCCCCATTCCCTCATCTCTGCCGCCAACGTCCAGAAAGCCCTCCGAGGGATCGGTAATACTCCCTTCATGCCCTCTTCTTTTCTCTGATTTGAAGTCATCTTCCAGTACATCGAATGGAAACCCATCAGAAACTGTATTTCAGCTTGATTTCTATTTTATTCATTTGTTTTTGGTTGCTTTTCTCTTTGTCATAGTAGCCTATTTATCTACAATTTTTTAGATGTGTTTCCCGGGAAGCAATTTGAGGATTTAATAAATGTATGAAATCCATCATCCTAAGTTTCCTTTTCTCTTATTGTTTTACTGTATTTTTTTAATTTTAATTTTTTTTTTTACTTCAGTTGTTTTGATTAATTTTCTTATTTTTTTATTTTCTGGTTTTCTTCAAAGGCTTTTAGATAATGTAGGCTGGTAATTAGCCAATTCGATGATGTTCCAAATACAGGTCAAAATACCATTTTACTTTTTTTTTTTTTTCCTTTTTTTATAAATGTAGATGAGCCACTGAAATCATGTCACAAGCAGCGTGGTTTGAACTCTCTGTTGAAGATCGGGTGCTATTTAACTGAATTAACCACGAAATATAAATAGTGACAGTGAGTGAATAGTAAATGAACAGTAAATAACACCAAAGATTTAAGGTGGTTCGGCCTTATAATGGCCTACGTCCACCGACGGCAGAGGAGGAATTTCACTATGACAAAAGATGGAGATTACAAAATAGAGAGGCTAATCAAACACCCTATGTCTCCCTATATCTCTCACAAAGAAAGAAAAGAATTCTCACCTGAGAATTCTTTCTCACTAATCTCACTCTCACAGATCTCTCTGACCTCTGAAGGTTTGGGTGTGCTTTTTTTCAGAAGGAGAGGAGCTTCTTATATAGAGGATGAAGTGGGCCCATTGAAAGGAAGATTTCAAAGGTTTCGGCTGCAGCCCATGTGTTGCATGCCTTCTCGAGCCGCAATGTATGAATTCAATTCATTCATACACTATTACAATGTTGAAATCTCACAGCCGCACTTGTTGACCTCTTATGTCTAATAAAGACAAAAAACAACACAAATCTCCACCTTGGCTTTCATTAGACAAAGCTATAAGTGAAACTCCTTTGCTTCCTCAACCGCCAAGAGGCAACTCATATGCTTCAAACACTAATCAAGTCCAGACAATATCTGAACTTGATAGTAGCAAGTGGCTTAGTTAACATGTCTGCTGGATTATCTGCAGTAGCAATCTTCTCGATTGAAACGATATCTTGGCTTATGATGTCTCTGATGAAATAATATCTGATATTGATATGTTTGGTCCTCTCATGGTGCATTTGATTTTTAGATAGATCAATAGTTCTCTGGTTATCACAAAATACAACAGTAGATTTCTGCTGTAAACCCAGATCACTTACCAAACCTTTCAGTCAGACAGCTTCCTTCACTGCTTTTGTAAGAGCCATGTACTCAACTTCAGTTGTAGACAAAGCAACTGTGCGCTGTAATGTTGCTTTCCAACTGATAGCATAACCAAAAATAGTGAACACATAACCTGTAAGAGATCTCAACTTATCCAAGTTACCTGCATAGTCAGAATCAGCATATCCAACAACGCCAATAGTAGAACTAGAGCTACCATCATATAACAAGCCAATATTAGTAGTGCCTCTTAGATACCGAAGTATCCATTTCCGCGAATTACCAATGTTCCTCTAGGGATCGAACATATATCTGCTAACAACACCGATACTGAGAAATATCGGGACGAAGTACATACCATAGCATACATAATGCTCTAACAAATACTTAGCATATGGAACATGTGACATGTACTCTTCTCTTCACGAGTTTGTGGTAAATGCTTCTTTGAAAGCCTTAAAATGCTGCAGTACCAATGGAGTGCTCACCGCAGTAATCTTGCAGATCCTAAAGCTGCTTCAAGTACTTTCTCAATGTACCTTTTCTGAGATAGGAACAACTTTCCTGCTTTCCGATCTCTGTGAATCTCCATGCCCAAAATTTTCTTTGTTGCATCTAAGTCTTTCATCTCAAATTCGCCATTCAGTTGAGTCTTTAACCTGTTGATCTCAAACATGCTTTTAGAAGCATAAGCATGTCATCAACATAGAGAAGCAAATAGATAAAAGAACCATCAGACAACTTTTTGTAATAGACACAACTGTCCTATTGGCTTCTAGTAGAGCCATGTGTGCCCATGAAAGTATCAAACCGCTTGTACCACTGTCTTGGAGATTGCTTCAAACCATATAATGATTTCTTCAGCAAACAAACAAGATCTTCTTTTCCAGCTTCAATAAAACCTTCAGGTTGACGCATGTAGATTTGTTCTTCGAGCTCACCATGTAGAAAAACAGTCTTAACATCAAGCTGCTCAAGCTCCAAATCCTGTAGTGCTACCATGGCAAGTAATACACGTATAGAGCTATGTTTAACAACAAGAGAGAATACCTCATTGAAGTCTATTCCTTCTCTCTGACCATAGCCCTTGGCAACCAAACGTGCTTTGAACCTCGGTGCTTCAACCCCTTGAGTTCCATCCTTTTTCTTGAAGACCCATTTGCAACCAACAATCTTCTGGCCTTTCGGCGGCTTTACCAGATCCCACGTATGGTTCTTGTGATGAGACTCAATTTCTTTACCCATAGCAGCTAACCACTGAGTTGCTTCATCACTAGAGACAGCTTCACGATAACTGGTAGGTTCATCACCTTCAAGGTTATCTCCCACAGCCAAAGCATGAGTAGTAATATCAAAATAATGCTCTACAAAATCTGCATATTTTTGTGGTCTTCTAATCTGTCTTCTTTCTCTCCCAAGAGAGCAATTTATGCGGTTCTCATAAGGCACATCCAAACATCATCGGAAGAATCATGTACCTTTTCTATCGGCGCTTGTTCATCGTAAGTACTATCATGTATTTGTCTTGAGGGCTCCTCAAGCTCCACTCGCCATAACACCGTGGTCCTTTACTGCCGTCGGACATACTCCTTTAGTCTATCGAGGCGGACTCATTGAACTTGACATCTCTGGCGATAATCAAACCAAGGATGATGGATCATGCACACCACAACTTGTAACCTTTAACCCTTGATGCATATCCACAAATATGCATTTCTTTTACCCTAGGCTCAAGTTTACCATCATTAACATGAGCATAAGCGAGGCAACCAAATACTTTTAGAAAAGTATAATCGGCGGAGAACTGCATCATACCTCGAAAGGAGTTTTACTATCAATAGTAGTTGACGAAGACCTATTAATCAAATAGCAAGCAATATTAATAGCTTCAGCCCAAAAGGTTTTAGACAAACCTGAATTGGACAACACGCAACGAGCTCTTTCCAAAAGAGTCTTGTTCATACGTTCTGCAACCCCATTTTACTGTGGTGTATATCTCACAGTGCAGTGTCTCACTATATCTTTATTTTTGCAGAACTGATCAAATGCACCTTTGTAGTATTCCATACCATTATCGGTTCTGAGACGCTTGATCTTCCTCCCAGTCTGCTTCTCAATAAGCGTCTTCCACTGCTTAAAGATGTCGAAAACTTCACTCTTTTGCTTCAGAAAGTACACCCAAGTCATGTTAGAGTAGTCATCAATAAAAATTAACATATATCAAGAACTACTCTTTGATAGACGGATGCTGAGGCCCCAAACATCCGAATGGATGTAATCCAAAGTCTCTTAGTCTTGCGGCAACAAGATCTTGAACTTGACTCTAGTGTGTTTGCCATACACACAATGTTCACGTGAAGTCAGTTGTTGGTTTTTTTTCGACCATTCAACAAACCTCGCTTGCTTAATATATTCATGCCTCGTTCACTCATGTGACCCAAGTGCATGTACCATAAGCGAGTAGAATCTGTATCAGGATTTGATGAGGAAGTAGATGCTACAAAGCACTGTGAATGTCAGGCCGCCTCAAGAATGTAGAGTGTGTTGACCAACTTTCCTTTGATCACCACCAGCACCTTTGCTAACTTTTAGGTGACCAAAGATCACCATCAGATTTGAAACCTATGCGGTCCAAAAGACTCAAAGAAACAAGATTCTTTCTCATATCAGGTACATACCTAACATTGTTGAAAGTTCTAATAATGCCATCATACATCTTGACACAGACGCAACCAACGACAGAGACCGGACATGAGGTATTGTTCCCCATTAAGACAGAACCACCTTCAGTTGCCTGAAAAGTGGTGAACCAATCTCTACGAAAGCATATGTGGTAAGAACAAGCAGTGTCAAGTATCCAGGAATCATCATAGCTTATAGTAGTGACAATAATGCTATATCACCAGCTTCGAAATTGTCCTCAACAATGCTAGCATTCATACCTAAAGGAGTTTTCTCTTTATTTTGTTTTGCTCTAGCCTTAAAGCAGCCTGTCACCATGTGCCATTTCTTCTTGCAGTAGAAACAAATTACAGCTTTGTTTCTAGATTTAGATCTAGAATTCTCTTTGTTACTAGCCCCTTTCTCTTGAGGCCTACCTTTGACAAGTAGGCCTTCGGCCTGATGTTCACCCCGATTCTCTGAAACCTTCTTTTTCAATTCCTTGGAGTTAAGAGCACTTTTGACATCATCAATGGAGATCGTCTCTCTCCCATATAACATTGTGTCAACAAAATACTCAAAAGAAGGGGTTAGTGAACATTATAAAATTAGGGCTTGATCCTCATCATCAATAGTACAATCTATATTCTTGAGATCAATAATGATCCTATTGAACTCATTCAGATGGTCAGTAATTGTTGTACTTTCTTTCATATGAAATATGTAGAGTCGTTGCTTCATCAATAATCGATTTGTGAGAGATTTTGTCATAAAGAGAGACTCCAGACGGAGCCATAAGCCTGCCGCGGATATTTCATCCACGACCTCTCTTAGAACCTCATTCACAAAGCAATTTGAATACAAATTGTGCTGCTCCAAAATCTCCTCCTTCTCATCGCCTAACTCACTGGCGGTCGATCTTTTCCTCAGAAGACCTTTTAACATCTGTTGCACTAACAAAGCCCGCATCTTGACTCTCCACAGACTGAAGTCATTTCTGCCATTGAACTTCTCGATCTCATACTTCGTGGTAGACATTTTGCGAAATTCAGTTAGATAACAAACAAACTAGCTCTGATACCAATTTGTTGAAGATCGGGTGCTATTTAACTGAATTAACCATGAAATATGAATAGTGACAGTGAGTGAATAGTAAATGAACGGTAAAATGACACCAGAGATTTAAGGTGGTTCGGCCTTATAATGGCCTACGTCCACCGATGGCAGAGGAGGAATTTCACTATGACAAAAGATGGAGATTACAAAATAGAGAGGCTAATCAAACACCCTATGTCTCCCTATATCTCTCACAAAGAAAGAAAAGAAGAAAAGAATTCTCACTTGAGAATTCTTTCTCACTAATCTCACTCTCACAAATCTCTCTAACCTCTGAAGGTTTGGGTGTGCTTTTTTTCAGAAGGAGAGGAGCTCCTTATATAGAGGATGAAGAGGGCCCATTGAAAGGAAGATTTCAAAGGTTTCGGCTGCAGCCCATGTGTTGCATGCTTCTCGAGCCGCAATGTATGAATTCAATTCATTCATACACTATGACAATGTTGAAATCTCACGGCCGCACTTGTTGACCTCTTATGTCTAATAAAGACAAAAAACAACACAAATTTGTGAGAGGGAATAAACTAGCCAACTTTCTTTGTGAAAGTTAAATGCCAACTTCCTTTCTTTCTTCCTTCTTTTTTTTTGTCTGTGTGTGTTTAGTTTGTTTTCAATTCTCTATTTTCTTTGACAAAGGCGACAAGCACCTCCCAATCAAGGGCAGACAACGTGTCGAACGCACATGCCCTCACCTTGCGGTCGCGGGGTGTCGAACCCGGGATTCCGGGATCTCTCCCAACCAACAACACCCTATGCAAGGAACTCAATATCAATAGGCCAAGAGGCCGTTGGTTCAATTCTCTATTTTCATTCCTTTTGCTTATTATCTGATTGTTTTTACAGAGTGTAGTTACAGGTTGGTAATTGAAGTAAAACTTATTGGGAATATCATCACTTTGTATTGTTTTTCAATTTTCTTTAAATCCATGGGATGTGATTGAATGATGGGATTTAGTGTTCTAGAGAGCAGCCATCACAAATGTGGATCATTATGGAAAGCTCGGAATACCTAGGGGTGCTTCTTATGACGAGGTAATCTCTCTCTCTCTAGATCTCTCTTTCTCTCTTGAGTAAAGTTGACAAACTGATGATGTGGTACTCCTTATGACTGTTATGATTGTCATTGCTGATTTAGTCATATTTTGTTGTAATCCAGTTGCAATTTATCCCCAGAAGTACGTGCAAGAAGTGCTAGGATCTGCATGTTTTTTTTAATTTTTTTTCCATGTCTTCATTTTGCCCCCCAGTACAACTCACCTGAAACCTGATGAAACAACTCTTCATTTATACCAGGTTAATGTAGCCTATAAAAAGAAACGTGAAGAGATGATGAGTCAAGGTCTAGACGAGGAGCAAATCAGCAAAGAGCTAGAGCTCCTGAAGGTCTGTTGCTACAATACTCTAATGCCATGTTTCATCTTGATCATTTATAATCTAATTTTGTTTAAATAATTTATTTTTGCTTTACTGTTTATATTCAAGTTTTAGCAGACATCATATTGTAATTTTTGGGATTACTATTCCTCATTGTGATGTGCCTTTTGTTTTTGCTGGCTCATAGGAGTCATACATGATACTCTCATCAGAGGAAGAGAGAAGGTTATACGATTGGAGTTTGGCTAGGAGTGAGAAGCCTGATAGATATACTTGGCCTTTTGAAGCTGACATTACACAAGCACCAAAGGGAACTCCTCCTCCACAAGTATGCATCTTTACTTATGAATTAGTGCAATCTATTGCTTCATTGTGATGCTCATGAAAGCAAGTATATTAACACAAAGATGTATGGAAGTCAGAAACAAGTCAATGCAAGACATTTTTCCTCATGCATGTTGTAATTAATAGTATATTTTTCCTTTTTACTCCTGTATTTCATTTATCTGAAATACCATTATCATTTATCACAACACACACACTCACGCACACACGCACGCACACCCACATTTAATTTTAGAATAACTTATGATACTTTTTGCTTTAGATTTTGAAGGTTTTCTTGGTGTTGTTTTGTGTTAGTTAGCAATGTTGAGGCTGACATTCACAATTTTAAGTTTTTGATATATGTGTAAATACATCGACAAATGTTATAATAGATTTAATTATCGACAAATCTTTGGGAAGATTGTTGCTTTAATACTGTTGATGATCAGCTGTATCCTTCTAAACATGCCATTTTGGAGGTGGTAAAAAAGTTAGCCTAAAGTTGAATAATGGAGAACTCCGGTGATCACGACCGCAAGGTGAGGGCACGTGCGCAGGGTGCCGCGTGGCCCGCCCCTGACTTTCGGGAGGTGCTTGTCGCCTTTGTCAAAAAAAAAGTTCAATAATGCAATGGTGAAGTAAAACAAATCTTATTGTGGGTTTCCTTAGCATAGGGATGATCTAGATGTAAGCATGGGTTATGTTCTTGAATATGGCTTATCTTCCGCAATAATCATGGTCTTGTGGGTGCTGATAACAGTTGAGGCTTTTCCTCTTAAGGTTAAAATTCTCCACAATGGATGATTTTCTCAAATCTGTTGATGTCCAATGTAGAAATAGGTTGATTGTTGGCTTTAATTGTTGCCATTAATTTGTTTATTCTTTGTATTAAAAGAGGGTCTGTTGCTTTGCTGAATGTAGCAGCAATTCTGCATTTTTCTTGCTAAGCAAGATGCTTGATGGTAGATAATAACTTCCCTGTCATTCATCAGTTCCAGACTTCCTGTACATCCTTTATTTTTATTCTGAAAGGGCTGGGTTGTCATAAATTTTCCTTTCAACTTTGTTGCTACCAAGCCTAATTTGTAGTTGCATTATGCCCATTTCTAACTTGGGAGAATTCTTGTGCTTAACTTGATTATCTCTGCATGATCTCCATTTCTATCTATATTTCAAGCCTTCATGTCAACTTTTGTATTGGGCACAGTGTTGTACATACAAATTTTCTCTTATTGCCTGTTGCTTGCTGATACCATCTTTGATTACTACTCAACAATGCATGGGAACTATGATTAGGGAACAATAAGCAAGAATCCTCCAATGATATTTGATGCCTAATTTAAGAACAACTTGAATTCGTGTCTTCAGAGAGACAAATAGTGTTCATCTTGTACCCAACTCTAGTAGGCCTTGGGCATAATTGACTACAATGAGATATAGGTAGCATTTTGAAGATGTAGGTGGGCTTAATTGACTTCAAAACTTAGATCTAGGTGCTGACACTGTCAGAGTACAGTGTCAACAAAAACGGATATCATAATGCATGCAGGTTATCATCAAATCATCTAGCGTTGTCTTTCAGATTAAAAATTGTCTTTCCTTATGCTCTTTACCTCACAGTGCAAAACTTTACTTTTTTTTGCTTCAGGAACCTGAAGATGTGGGACCGACAAGGCTTGTAGGATATTTCTTCTTAGCCTGGCTTATATTGTCTGTTATATTGTCTGTATCCCTTAACAGGTGAGAAAGGTCTTTGTATATTGCACAAGGCAGAATGGTGCACTCTTGTTATCATTTTCTATTTCATCATTTATCATTTACTTGTTTTCAATTGTTTGTGTGATTGGGGATAAAGTTTGGACACTTGTAAAGCTAAATAAAGTTATGTAAAAAGAAACTATGAGAGTCACATATTATTTGGCACCTTTTCTTATAAATATGCCACGACTATAAAGTCATACTTTATTTCTTGATGGAGGTGGGAAGTTACTCTATCTGCATTACATCCTATGATTCTTCTGTGACTTAGGAAAAAGCTGACAATGATTTTTCATATGTAATCTATTAAAAAGAATAGACAGCTCTGTGGTTTGAGATGGCTGTATTCATGGCCGGACAAGGACAGGAGGTGGAAACAACAAAATAGAAATGTGGCAGTAAAAGAGATTTTTTTTCTTCAATTATTTGAACTGTATGATTGTTCCAGGAGTGCTGAAGGATGATGATAGCAATATGTGAACAACCAGAGTGAGTATGATTTGGCAGCATGTATCACAGATTCCTTGAATCCATTAAGGTAATCTAGTGTTCAGAATATGAGTTAATGATAGTGAATCAAACAGTTGACTTGCTATTAGTTCGCTTTCTTTTGCAGCTAGGTTTATAGCTTTATCTTATTTGGCTACAGGATAACTAAACTGTCTTTATGCATATCTACATTGTCATTCATCAACTTTATCACATCATGTGCCTTCAATTCCATCACTGCATCCATATGTTTAGGTGGGTGTTTAGAGTTGGGTGATCTGTTCTGGATGAGGCATATCTACATCTACATTATCATTTATTAATTCCATAAGTTTATCCTTTTAATAATTTTAGTTTAGCTCTTTTATGCTGAATGAAGTCTTACTCCATTAATCTATTACAGCTCTTGGATCATCATGTTTCCTCAAGACAAAGTGATAATAAAGCGCCAAAAAGAAGAGCCTAGCCGCTGCAGGGATGAGAAGTGGTCCAAAGAAAACCATCACCAACTGAAAGAGTGTGATCTACTCAAAGAGGTAATTAAAACTTATCTGCATTTGCTTTTCATCGATCAAATCATGATTGATAATCTTCTTATCTGAAACTTTTTATGCCTGGTCTCTGGATTTACCTGTTGCTAATTGAAAAAAAAATTATGCTCAACTAGATTGATTACTGATGATTCAATTCTGTCAATAAAACCACAAGCTATTAATAGTTTGTGTCTTTGGGGAAAACTATCGTAGGCACATGTACTATTCTATTAGAATGTAAAACAACTTTCCACCTAACTCAAGTTCTATCTAACATTTCATAATTTCCTGTGAGTTTTTTTTCTTTATTATGTTCAGGAAAGCAAACAACATAGCTTTTCTTCTCCTTAATGATAGACAAATTGCTTTCTTAGCAAGATCTAAGAAAAGCATGCTAATTAATTATTACTTATCCCCTGCATCTCTCTCACATCATTAAAATCCAAACTAAATAAATCACACCTACCAAAACTCCTATTGGACAAATAAACAATTAGCAATTAGACAACTTGGCATCTGAATTCTTTAATTGCTTTGACGGCGAAGTGATTAGTTATACCAAAGATTAATAACAATATTAAAGGAAGAAAACAGGATTGGGATTCTGATAAGGTGTTGCTATGACAGCACACTTCAGCACACAACACTCATTGCATCTGCATTTGTCTAATGCTGGCTGGAACTTTAGGCTTGGATTCTTTCTTTTTTCTTGCATCACAAGGCCACTGTTGACCTCTTTGTGGTCCTCTCTTTTGTACTGCTGTTTTGATATCAGGCAATGTAGAGATCATGATGCAAGTGGGATCTTGTCCATTCTGATGACTTTGCATTTTTATTAATAGTGTGTTTGGATTTGAGATTGAACTCACATTTCGTAAGTATATAGATTCGTACTGATGATACTTCTTTCTTATTTCTCCAAGAGATGCATACCTTTATAATCTATATGCATATATGTATATATAATTACCAATTGTTGAAAATGAAAAATTAAAAGGTGAGGACCACTTATTGAAAGATGTAGATTCTCCATTGTTTATCACATGTGTTCTATCCAGACACTCATCTAACTCCTTCCAACAAATCAGTACTAGTGGAACAACTCTTCATGCCATGTTTAATGCTTTCTACCACTGTCCCTTATCTTGTTCCTTCCTTTCTCATCCAAACAGACCTCTATCTTTCAAGATATTTATTTTCTGTGTTACTTGCGTACCTCTCATATCTTCATAATTCTGCATATTTATATATATATATATATATATATATTCTTGTAATATTTGTCATTATCCTAAATGCTACTTTCATGCCATCAATCCCGACGATGGTTGAATCAGGCTTTTGCTTATTTTGTGACAAGACATGTTTTCTTTTCAGTTTGATTGATGGATTGAGAAGTAAAATAGAGAAAGACACTAGATTATCATTTGTAGACTTATTAGCTATGTAATAATATATTGTTGAAGCCTTATCTCATGGATGCCTTGATTTCATGGAGATTCCAAACCTGTACTTAAGATAAAACAAAGTAAGAAGAATAGTCCTCATGAAAAGCATCAGATCCTCTCAAATTCTTCAAAGTGCTCTCATTCTAACTACTAAGAAAGGCCAAAGCACCATCAAATCACCCTTCATGCTCAAAAGACATCTCATTTCACCCCATCACATCATTCTAAAAGATGATGAAAATTTAATTTTTTTTTAAAAAAAAAAAACTCCATATAAAGCATTAGTTTAATCAAGGTCAGGTTGGATGAGACGGAGAAAACCCGAGCCTGGCCTGATGTGTTTAATATTTTAGAGATCTACCAATGTCAGGGTTAGGTTTTGGATTTGACCTAATTAATGACTAAGGGTACATATGGTATCCTTAATTAGAACAATTAGTATATTCATTAAGCTAATGATGTGAATCATGTGATATGATAAACTAACCACTGTCTATTATTTTGTGATCAACACTTGTCTAAGTTTCTCACATTTGTTAACTATATATTTGTTCTTTGTCATCCTTTTATAAAACATGCATATGCATATATATATATGTATGTCTGCTTAGGTTTTGAGAGTTTGACCTAATTTATGGTTTTCTTAAAAAAGCAAATTTAATTAATTTGATCAATAGAGATAATCTGATAATGATCCAATATGATCTCCAAATCACTTCTAATTGACCGTGATTATAGGTTGTCTTTTTTTTGTCCCTAAAAAACAAGATCCCTTTTGTCATGTCCATTAATGCTTTTGTAAAACCAGATTTGATAATTTGAGGAATTGCCACTTCATTCAAATCCAAGTCATATACCTGTGATGTGGAGTAGCATTTTTTCCCTCTTCTATTTAAAGTGGGATTATTTAGTTTATGTCCCTCAAACAACAGTGGTAGGGCTTCATATCATAATTTTCCTCATGATCAATATGAAATTTGAAGTAAATGAAATGAAAGTTTGAATAAAAAAACAAGACTATTTTGTATTAGTTGGACTATTGTACAGCCCTTGATCAATGGCCACAAATCAAGCTAGTTCCATGTCCACACAACAAAAATCCAGAGTCCTCTATCCATTCCAAGGTAAGACTTGTTGAAAGCAACCACCACCTGCAGCAGCAACAACAACCCCAAAGCCATCACCAGCCTGGTGATGGTCCACAGCTCAAGGATTCTCTCATGGAGGTATTCATGGCTCCCCAGGTGCAACAAAACAAAAGAACCTTAACAAAAGAGATTAGCACTACTCTCTCTCTCTCTCTCTCTCTCTCTCTAGTCTCTCTCTTTCTGGACTCTCTGTCTAGTTGTTGGGTATCACCTGTGTATTGGACTCTAGTGCTTTGTCTGGGACTCCCTTGATCCCCTCACTGTTCCTTTGTTCATAGAGCACTGCCCTACAACAAGACACTAGTCAAAAAGCTCCTACTGCTCTAATCTGAGATTCTCCTGCCATTGTTCTTTATGATCATCTATTGCAAAAAGTTTGCAGAAATAAAGGTTTTCTTCTGTTGAATGGAATCAACCTTTGGGCACTACACATTTACCAGTGGATAATTAAGAATAATCATGGAGGTTATCATGTTGTCTAATTTTTCTGAAAATATTTGTAGATTGATGTTAATTCATTTTGGATTGCAATTTGCAGATGATGAAGGTTTCCTTCTGTGAAGTGGAATCAACCTTTCAGTTGATAATTAAGGTAATGGATGATTAAGTTTTTCCTCTGTGTAGCTTTTTCTGAAAACATCGGCAGATAGATCTCATTCAATTTGGATTGCAAAATGCAGATACTAAACACATTGCCAGACAATTAAGGTTTTCTTGGTGCTCAAGATAATAAACAATCAAGCTTTTCTTGTCTAATTTTTCTGAAAACATTGGCAGATAGATCTCATTCAATTTGGATTGCAAAGTGCAGATACTAAACACATTGCCAGACAATTAAGGTTTTCTTGGTGCTCAAGATAATAAACAATCAAGCTTTTCTTGTCTAATTTTTCTGAAAACATTGGCAGATAGATCTCATTCAATTTGGATTGCAAAATGCAGATACTAAACACATTGCCAGACAATTAAGGTTTTCTTGGTGATTAAGGTAATAAACAATTAAGCTTTTCTTGTCTAATTTTTCTGAAAACATTGCCAGATAGATTTCATTCAATTTGGCTTGCAAGATACAGATACTAAACACATTGATTCATTGACAAGGACATCTCACAATGTTAATCCAATCCATCCAATACTTCTACAGAGATATGCTGATGCTAATTCTAATAGCAATGGAGCAGGCACAAGTTAAGGGAGTCACCTATTTGTATTATTCCTCAATATCTCAATGGATTGACTACTCAGGCCGAATTCTCTTCTGCCCGGGCTTGCCATCAGATCTCCTGGTGCTGCCGGAGTCTCCCTCCGACGTGGCCTCCATGGTCTTGGTAAACGAGGTAGAGAGGTCGGCGTAGAGGTTGACGACCCTTCGGATGTTGTTGTTGAGCTCTCTGATCAGTCCAACATTGCGGCTGAGCTTGTCGGGGATTCGAGACTCATGGTTCTGGTTGATCTCATTGATGAGCACTCTGTTTTGATCCAAAATACTCTGAACTTGAACAAAGCTGTTCTGGAAGCTCTGGAGGACCTTGTTGTCCACTTGGCTGCCATTGCCAATCCCTGAGAAGGTTCCCCCTTCCATCATCCCCACACCCACCCTACCCTCTTTGTATTCAAGAAGACTATAAGAATCAATCAATCAATCAGAACCAGCAAAGGAAATCAAACCAGAATTCAGTGGAATAAAACTGGAACTTTGATTGATGTTATTCCCCCTCTTGTTTCACATCCTCTCATTCCTGCAAACAAGAAGCTCATAAATCCAAAAAGGGAGCAATCTGAGAAAACAAATGTTGGCATGAATCTCCTCAAAAGAGGAGGAAAGGAATGTATTGTTCTATCTAATCAAGGAACACACCAGAAAGCTCATAAAAGTTGCAAACTTTGAGAAAGCTGAGATAAACTAATGTTTGCCCATCAAGAGAGAGACAAAAGCCTGAAGAGAAATCATGGAATCCATTGTTCCCTTTTCCACACAAGGGAACACATGGGAAACCAAGTTGGTTTTATGTCCAATTCTCACAAAGATGCCTTATTTTCCACTCTTTGCTGAAGCTGTCCTTCATAACAACCAAAACTAAGAACCATAAAAAAGATCACTCATATTCAGAGATTAACAAAAGATGAGAGTTTTTTTTTTTTTAATGTATTTTTATATGTTCTGTGGTGTACTGGAAAAGCTTTGCAGGTGACTTTGCTTTAAATGGGCAAAAAGGAGAAATCAGGAGGAGCTCAGAGAAAGAGGAAATCAGGTACAAGGAATGCTACAGAAATTTATAAACAATCAGATGATCAACATCATGTACCATAAAGATCAAATTTTGATGGAATATTTAGCATTAGCTGTTGAAAAAATCACAAATTTCAGAATGATAAAATGAAAAAATAAAATTTGAAAAAAGAAAAAAAAAAAAAAAAGACTTTTTTTTTCCTCTCCTTTGTATCTGTATATGTTTTCGAGTGCTTACCCTGGAAATCTCGAGAGAAGACGAGCAGAGGAAACTACGAGAGTTTCAAAGCTATTGGCGATATTATCGAATCCACAAGGAAAGGAACAGGGGGAGACATATAGTCTTTTAGAGAGAGAAATTGTAGAGAGAGAGAGAGAGAGAGAGAGAGAGAGAGAGAGAAACTAAGAAGATCTGGTGTTAGAGAGAGAAGAGATAGAGAGAGAGAGAGAGAGAGTATAAGAAGATTTGATTTGACAGTCAGCAACGGTCCCCCCTCTCTTGTTTCAAGATTAACTCTAGTTACTTAATTAACATAATTATCATAAATAAATATGATTTATTTTTTTTAAATAGTTTGCTAATGAGTTTTAATTATTAGTGTTATTTTTCTTGATTTAGTCTACTTTTCTTTGCATGTTACTTCTTTTATTTTTTTTATTTTTTATTTTGTGGATTTTTAGTGCTTTTATCCGTAAAAGATTTAGTTTAAGCATTAAGCTATTTTTACACTCATTAATAATCATTCAAATCACATTTTCAGATGATGTTATTGATCCCGTGAAAAGAAAAATTTAATGACTAATAATAATTATAATAAATTATTATTATTATTACTATTATACTATTAGAAAACTCTCTTGTGGAATTTCTCTTATAAAAATTTATCTTTTTTTTTTTTTTTCTGAGCACTCATATTCTCTCTCCTGGATGATATCTAAAGAAGTTCTTGATCTGAGGAGCGAAAGGAAGAAGAAGAATCATTAATCTTGACTCTTAGACTGAACTTTTTATCGAAATGCCCTAAAGAATTCTCATCATTTTCAATTCATTTTTCTTGTTGATCAAGATCGGTTTCGATCTCAAGAAAAAACAGATCATTGTATCAATGAAATATATATGTGTATGTGTTGTCTATCTAGAGTGAACCATGGTAACAAACTCTTCTTTTGGTGGCCACATAGGGGTTCTTCTAAGATGGTGTTTTAAGTAGTGGGGTTGTGATAAGCTTCTTTAACTCAAGAAGTGAGCTTTTACCCAACTTTCTCTTGATGATGATGTTCTTGTTTAATTTGTTAAAGACCAATATAAACAAAGAACTTGTTGAACATTCACATATGCAACAATCCTTTAATGAGCTCATTGAATCTTGGAGCATAAAAATTATAAAACACTTATCTTGCTACCATGCCCATTGACTCATATTAAACAAAGGTCTTCTTAAACTAGTTAGTTCATCATCTTACAATCAAATACTTCCCCTAATCCATAATCCAAGACAATGAATCAAGCTCCCATGAGAAACACATTTCATGATCTACCATCTCTTCAATGAAGAAGAGGGAGTCATGATCTTGAAGACAGTCTTCACTCAAAGCCACAACAGTACTCTCTTTGAATCCTACTTCTCCTCCATTAATGAGTTCTTGGTCAATGAGAGCTCTAGTGCATCTTGTAGCCTTTGTTCTAACCACCGACCTGTTTTCGCTCTCTGATCGGCTTTCTTCTCTGATCTGAAGCTTCTTCTTTATTACAGTGTTCCAATAGTTCTTGATCTCATTGTCAGTCCTTCCTGGAAGTCTCCCTGCTATCAAAGACCACCTGAAAATGAAAACCATACTAATAATTAGACATGCATGCTGTAATTCATATGAACAAGTTCAAGTGTTTGTACTTAATTATAGTACCTATTTCCTAAGAGCTTGTGAAGTCTTAAGATGAGATCTTCTTCTTCAGGAGTGATGTTTCCTCTCTTGATATCCGGCCGAAGATAGTTCAGCCACCGAAGACGGCAGCTCTTCCCACATCTGTTAATGCCTGTGGATGACGGTGAATTAGAGTTGAAGTTGCAAGTTGAACAATATTTCTGCTGAGGTTTTCACCTGCTTTTTTTGGAACATGTGACCATTTCTGAGGACCATGGGCTTCAATGTATGATGCTAAGATTTGATCTTCTTCAGGAGTCCATGCACCTCTCTTCAGGAGAACCCTTTGCATCCTGTAACATTTAGTGAGAGAGAGACCTCTAGTGCTCCTCTTATTCTTTTATAAGTGAAATTAATTCTATGGAAGTGCAGTAAAACTGATTAATTAATTCAATTCTTGATCATAGATTCACCTGTTTGTCTTGTTACTAGAAATATATATATCCTGGAACAAATGAAGATTTGTGAGCTTTGTGATGAGAATCATGGAGTTGTGAATATAGAGAAATGCAGACATTGGAGTGTGGACAGCTGAACAAGGTTCTGTATGAAAGATGGCAAAGTGACATGTAAAGGATGATGTGTTTATGTTAATGGTTGCTAAATGAGTGAGAAGTTGATAAAAGTTTCTATTTGGAGAGGAACATATGAACTTCAAGTAATTGAGAAGAAGTAGAATTTTGGTCAAAATTAAGTACCATGAGTATGTAGTTGTGTTATTTCAGGGATGTAAAGTAGAGTTTGGCTTTTCAAAACCTTCTTTGTAGAGAATCTAATCTTCTCACTTTTTGGCAAGTTTGTAGGTGTGTGCACATATATGAAAATTAAAATAAAAGAGAGAAATTATTATTATTATTTTATTTTTTAAAGATATATATATTGTTGATGCTCAAATCGGTATCGACCGGATTGGCAGGTGACCAGTAAGAGTTCAACGGAGAAATGAGATGTTGTGGGGGTAGAAAGTAAGAGAGGATACGAGCTTCTACTAACGGTGGCCTCGCAATGGTCTTATGAGGTAGAAGGTCCCCAACGGATGTCCTGCCTCCTCCTGCAAAACAAAGAAGTCCGTCTATTTCCCCCAGACCCTCCGACGCTCAAGTTAGTACTTGGGTGGAGAGTTTTTTTTGTGGAGAAGAAGAATATGGATCTTTTGTCGATGAGAATTGGGAGCCTTCTTATACCTGGAAGGCCACCCTCCTGGCCAATGGCCGGGGCGCCCTTTTTTGTCTTGCCGTGCAGGCTTTTTCGGGGGGACCTGTCAGTCTGCCTTATCAGGCGGCTGGGGTCATAGGAGCGTGTTTCTCGGGGCAGGGAATGTTCCCCCCTTGGGACGCATGCGCCGCCGTGTCAGACAATCGCGGCTCATCCTCGTGTTTCTTCGAGGATATTAGGGGGATCTATGTGGTCCCTTATGTCCACCGCTGCTCTGATGGTGACACCTATAAAGTGGGGTTTTTCCTCTTAATATTGGCCCCCCAACTCCTCAGGCCCGCAAGCGCTTCATCGTGCGAGGTCTGGGGAGTGTTTGGCCCTTGGTAGAATCCCCAGGCTCACGTGGACTTCTTTGCTAGGTCGTTACCACATCTTTCCCTCCCCTAGATACCTTGCCCGGTGTGGCTCCTGTGTCTCATTCCTCCCTTCCCTTTCGTTACTGGTGGAAGGTGCTCTTGGGAGATTGCGTAGGAGCGTTGTCCCGGCTCGATTCTCCGGGTCTGGTCCTTTCGCTTTGGGGCTAGTTACGACAAGGGAGTAATGTGTGCCTTTTTCTCAGGTGAGACGTTCCTGCGTCTCGAGGTCCATGCGTTGATCATGGAACGGGCGCCTGCTGGGTGCCCGTTGGGATTCGTTGGATTCTCCCTAAGGTTGGGACATTTTGTGAACTTTGCCATTTTCTTCCTCCCCCACCCTTTCCTTTTCTATTCAAAGGTTGCCTTCCTTCCCTTGCTCCCGGGACCCTACCTATTGCAAGGCTTACGGAGATGGCCAAAGGCTCTTTCTTCTTTAGAGGAGGGATTTCGGAGGCTGAATCATTCCCTAGTAAGGTCGGGGACCTTGGCTTTTTTCACCGGGAGCATAACTGGTATCAAGTCCCCTCTACTTCTGACAAGGCCAATCGTCCCCCGCCGAGGGCACTCACGCTGTATCTTATGTTCTTAACGGCGGGTCTTCGCTTCTTTCTCAAGGTACTCAACTTTTACAAGGTTTACCTTTCCCAGCTTCATCCTTATAGTTATAGGATCCTCTGCTGGTTCGTGGTCGTCCTCCACCGCCACCTGCTTTCTCCCTCCATTCGCCTGTTCCGTCTCTTCTTTTACATGGAGAGGGTTCCATCCCTTGGGGAGTGGTTCTGCTCCCCTAAGGAGGAGTCAGGCTTGGCCTTTACGTTTCGTGTTTGTCGCGTGGGGACAGCTGGGACGTCCCTACCTTGTGGAGCGCTCCATATTTGGGGCGAGATTATGATCACGTGCTGTCAGAGAACGAGCAACGGTAGATCACCCTGCTTCGGGAGTTGGGTCTGCAGGATTTGTCCAGTCCCCTTTCGAAATTGGCTCTTCGCGTGGCGGGGCTCTCTTCCACAAGTAGTTTCTGTTTCCCTTAGTTCCTCTAGCAGTGGATTTCTTCTCACGTGAGTGTTTGTCAGGAACTCCAGCAGGGAAGGCCTACTTTCTAGCTATGGTACGAGGAGGACAGGATTCTGTCCCCCAAGCGCACGAAGTTCCTTTGGTGGGAGGAGACTCACCCTTAGTGGAGCCTCAATCGGGTCCGGGGGGAGTCGCTCATGCTCCGAGTGAGAGGAAGAAGCTACCGAAGTAGAGAACGTGGGCGCGCCCGCGGCCCCAGCTTTCCCAAGACCCGAGATGCGTGTTAAAAAGGTTGTTTCCAAGGGAAGGCGGTCTCGAGTGGCTCCTTTGCGGGGAGACGCACCCTTAGGTGATCTCTTCCAAGCCTTTACTGATGCGGATCGAGCCACCGCAGCAGGGATCGGGCCTGGAGCTCTTGCTTCCCGCCTGATGTCTATCGGGATCAAGGTGAGTCGGGTTTCTCTTTTTTTTGTGGAACTCGATTGTAACCCGCCTGACCTTATGATTCCCCAACTGCGTTTTTGTTCAGCTAGCAACTTTGTTGGCCCGCCTGGGGGTGGGTCCTCCCAAAGGGGCGACGTTCGCGCGGGCTCCTCCTGCCTTGCGAACTGAAGAGGAGCGTATGCGAGCGGCCCATGGCGATCGCGTGGAGGAGCTGGACGCCCAAACAAGTTGGAGGCTCGTAATGCTGAGATGGTCTCAGCACTAAAGTGCCAACAAGGCCTCGTCTTCAGTTTCAAGGACGTGCATTCCCGGCTGCAAAAGGAACATCCCGTCGAGTTATCGGCTGTGAAGGAGGAGTATAAATCCCTTATAACCGTTATGACTCAGTCTTACGATGCCGAATACCGACAACTCCGTGAAGAGGTAGAGGTTCGGATGGAGAAATATAAGAGGGAGTGGGAGATCCGTCCGGAACGACTCGAACAGGCCCACCGGAGGTCGGTAGAGGCGCTTATGGAGAAGCACGAGGTAGCTCTTGGAGGGCTAAGGATATTGCGGTGGCTGAATACCAAAGTTCCTCTGACTTGGTCCGCCTGAAAGAGGCTATTTCCAATCAGATTGCCTTAGATTTCCGGAATTCTGGTGAATTCTATGATCTTCTCCGTCACCAAGAATCTAAGGTCGTCGCCTAGTTTATCGGTTCTCATTATTTCCAATCCTTTCTACAAGAGGAAGCCTTGGCGGGTGCGTCCAGGAGCTTTTACGCTTTCCAGCTTTTGTGCAACCGCCAATCCTGCGAAGACATTGCCTCTCTTAGGTTTGTAGAGGTCTTGAGGTTGACTTGGGGCGGTGAGGCCCCGTTGGGGAAGTAGGGATCGCCGAGGTGTTTCGGGAAATGAGTGCGAGCTCCGTTGACTGTGGGCCCCCGCAAGTTCTTTCTTTTGGAACCGGCCCCAATCCTTCTCCGGGTGCTACTCCGCCCTTGTAATCCTTTTATTAATGTGCCTCCGTTTTTGTAATGAAAGGCAAGGTTTTTGCTTGGTACCTAGTTGTTTATCTTGGTGTATGATTTACTAGGCTCGAATTCTTGGTTGTTACATCTCGTCTCTTCAGTTTTTGTGATAAAGGATGAGGGGCACTCCTGTCATTTACTCTCAATAATGGTAACCGCTCTTCGAGGCGTCCATTCAGAGGGGTCTTGTCTGTTTGACTTCCCCTACTATAAGCGCCGGCGTTGCAGTGTTTGCAGGCTCATTCCTTTTTTTTGCATGAGATGGATGCTCCACGGTGAAGAGAGATGGCCAGGAAGCGCTGTGCCGAGGAAGCGGGCATCGCAATATTCGCAGGCCCTCCTATCGCGGCCGCTTCCGTTCCGCTTGACACTTCCTCTACTACCCCCTAGGGAGACAAATGCTGAGGGCCCCTCTCCCCCCCACTTGAGCGAAGTGGGGACTTCGGCCGGTGGGAGAGACCCACTTAGCAATTCTTCTCATGCCGCCGAGGACCTACTTAGCTTGGTGCGGGGTCCTGTGTATGGACGACTGAACTGCTTGAATGAGGAGGACCTCGCTTCACGGTTAAACTTTGTCGGGGTTGAGGTATTCGCGACCCCTCCTCTTTGTTATTCCTCGTTTCCTCCTTTTCCTGACCCTGCCTTGGTCTCTGGGTGCAGGTTGCTGCCCTCATAGGCATCACGGCATCGCGGCGTCTTGGCTTCACAAGATGTCAATGCTGGATAGGGCTGAGGCGCGCCCGGGGCCGCTTGAGGTTCTTTTGAGGAGGGCCGAGGGCGAACTCGCAGAGGCCCAGGTTGCCTTGGCCAGGAAGGAACATGCTTTGCTATTCCTAGAGGAGTCGGTTTCCCGTGCAGTAAGGGAGAAGGCCGATATTGCTACTCAATTATCCTTGGCTCACTCCGCTGTTGCATCAGCTTAATCTGACTTGGACAAGGCGCTGAGGGAGCGGGCAGCGGCACTGGAGGAGGCTCGCCAGCGGGCTATGGCGGAGTATAAAGAGTCTATCGAGCACCAAATTGCCTCTTCAAGAGACGCGGCCAAGCTATAATGCATTCTATCTAGCTCTCAAGTGAGGCTCACGCAGGCGCTGCTCGCTATCCATGGTCAAAGCGGAGGATGGATTCCATACTGCTTGAGGGTCTTGCATGAGCATCCCGTGGTGGACCCCTTCTCACTGACTTGAGAGCCACCATGCGCTCAAGTTAGCTCCTCCGCCCCTAGATTTAAAGCTGCTTGCATGTATCAAGCTGCATTAGGGTTTTTTACATGAATAAAATAAGGAAATTTTAGACATAAGGACTTACTTGTGTTATTGCATGTGCCGTTTGCCCCTTTTTCTCTCCTTGTCCTTCATAATTTTCCCTGTTGAGGTTGTATTTCCCCGGATTCCCTAGGAGCCGCTGAAGGACGTAGCCCCAAGATGAACCCTAGCGAGGGTCCAGATTCGGGGAGGATGCGGTCTTATAGCACTTCCCGTGCCCAGCCCCGAAGAGGGACCGTTAGAGGGTCCGGTCCTAAGGAGGACGCAGATTAGCAGTACTTCGTGTACTCGGCCCTGAAGAGGAACCGTTGGAGGGTCCGGTCCTGAGCAGGACACAGATTAGCGGTACTTCAGGTACCCGACCATGAAGAGGAACCGTTGAAGGCTTTGGTCTTGAGGAGGACGCGGATTAGTGGCACTTCGCATGCATGGCCCTGAGAAGGGACTTTTGCAGACGTGCAATGCCCAACCCTAAGGAGGGACTTTTGTGGACACGCGATGCCTGGCCCCGAGAAGGGACTTTTGCGGCCAAAGAGCGGGGAGAATTGTAGGCAAGAAACTTGACTACAGAGACGCTTTACTTCTTAGGGAAAGTTAAGATAAGAGGGATATCTCCTGTGATTGACCTCGCCGCCTGTGTTGTGCTCTTGGCAGTCGAGCCCTAGACCGGCCGCTTTCTAGGTGTCTTCTCGTAACTGCTTCCAAGGTTTCCGTGGCGAGTGACCCCTAACTCTTAGGCTTAAGAGAGGCGATACAACACTGTTTGGCCAACTGTTGGTTTCCCCGTAGTTCACCGCACCCTTGGTTGGTAGGGAACTTCATTACCAGGTGGTAGGTGAAGACCACTGCTCTTAGTACGTTGAGAGTCGGCCTGCCCAAGATCACATTATAGTTGGAGGGGCACTTCACCGCCAGGAACTTCACCATGGTCTCCGATTGGCAGGGGCGAGTGCCTGCCTTCAATTGGAGGCTAATGATTCCTTCTGGGCGAATGGCTCCCCTATCGAATCCCACTAGGGGCGATTTTGCTGGCTACAGAGATCCGAACCCAACCCAGCCTTTTGAAGTCGTCCCAGAAAAGGATGTCTACAGAGCTCCCACTATCCACCAGGACCCGATGGACCTCATAGTTGGCGATGTTGACGATGACCACCAATGCGTCGTCATGGGGGTGGTGGACTCCCTTCAGGTCTTGCTCGGAGAAAGTGGTAGGGAGATCGGTCTTCGTCTCTTTTAACGGTGCAAGGGGCCAGGCTTTCAATCGAGCGTAGTTCTTGCGGGAAGAGCTGCTCTCTCCTCCACCGACGGGCCCACCAGCTATGGTGTTGAGGAAGCATGCTACCCTCTCCTCCGGGGGTGAGGGTTGTTCCTCCACTTTCTCTTGTCTTAGGTAGTGGGGAAGGCGACCTCGCCGAATCAGCTTCTCGATTTTATCCTTCAAGTGGATGCAATCTTTTGTATTGTGGTCGTGGTCGCGATAAAAACGGCGGAATTTCTGGCTGACCCTCCGCTTGCCTTGGCTCTTTATCTTCAAGGGCCACTTGAGCTGCTTGGAGTCCTCAATACTCAGCAGGATCTAGGCTTGACTGGTATTGAGCGGGGTGTAATCCTGACCCCGCCATGGTCAAGCCTTCGGGCATCGCCCTTGTTGAGAGGCTTCTGTTTCTTGGTCAACTTATGCGCCTAGGGGTGGTCCTGCCTTCCCTTTAGGTATGGGCGAGTTCTAGGCTTTGGGGGACATCCTCCTTAGCGCACATGTATTTGATGGCCCAAGAGATGAGTTCGGCCATGTTGGTGGCTGGGCGCTTGCGCAAAGGAGAAGCTGAAGGGGACAATAACTCGAGACCCTTATATGAAAGGCCAATCATAACCTCCGATTCGGCCAACGAGACTTCCAAGACAGCGAGATTAAACCCTTGTAGGTAGCCCCGAAAACTTTCTTTCTCCTGTTGGGCTAGGGTCCATTAGGGACGGTTCAGACGCTGAGACCTCATGCACCCAAATAAATAACTATAGAAAACTTCAGACAACTCATCGAAGGAATCGATGGACCTCGGGGAGAGGTGATCAAACCATGTTTGGGCAGCTTCCCTTAGTGTCGTTATGAAGGCCCAACACTCGACAAGCTCCATAGAGTTGCATCCGGGCTCGGAAGAAGGACAAATTCTCGGCGGGGTCGGAGGTCCTGTCATAGTTAAGGTTCCATGGTGGGTACATGGTACTTTTTCAGGATGTGGAAGTCCATGATGTGAGCCGTGAAAGGAGAGACGTACCTCCCCTTCGTCCCGATGAGCGGAGGACTCTCCTTGGGGCATTGGGGAGGTTGTCCCGCTCTGCCAGTACACGAAAGTGGGATGACTCAAAGATCGCGGGACCGGGACAGTTTCTTCCTTTTCTCCCTAGGATGGACCAGGTGCCTGGTTGGCGGCCGTCGTTCTCTTCCCCGTGGCCGCCGATCCCGGGGGGAGGCGTTCCCGTTGTTCTTGAGTGGGGCGGGCCTGGTCGCGCTCATAGAGGGCTTTGGAGAGGAGCACGATTTGGTAGGGGTGGGTGTTTTAAACCGAGAACTGAAGAACCGATCCAATCCGAACCGAAAAAATCCGAAAAAATCCGAGTTGACTAAAAAAGTCAAAATCCAAGATCCAAACCGAACCGATCCGAATTTTAATGGATCGGTTCATGGATTTTGCTTCGTAAAATCCGATCCGATATGAACCGATCCGAAATAATATTAATTATATTTTATTTTATTAATTAACATATGTCATAGTGTTATTGGTGTAGAGTTTAGGAAGGAGGAAACTCTCTAGAGCAGGATTTTCTAATTACTCAAAAAGACATTAATTTGATTGTAGCTACTACGAACCGTATCTATTTTTATTCTAGAGAATTTAATTTTATTCACTTATTCATATGCCTTGATGTGGTATATTGATTTGAATCATGAAAGTCGAAAATTGAATTATACGATCCGAAAATCCGAATCCGAACCGTGATCTGAACCGAATTAGTTGGATTTGGATGACGTCGGATAGAATAATTTTTTATCTCCAAATCCGATCCGATCCGATCTGATTAATATTTATGGATTGGTTCTTGGTTTTAGTCAAATCCGATCCGATCCGATCCATACCCACCCCTACGATTTGGGCCTCGAGCTGACGGAAGCGGGCATCAGCAGAGACCTCCTCCGAGGGTTCAAGAGGCTCTAGTAATGCTAGCGGGGGATCTATGGGCGCATGTGAGTCGCCTCATTGTCCGCTATCGAGGCGCTTTCACCAACCTTCTTTCCCCTTGCCATCACGAGATTCCTGGGCTTTTGAGTCATGTCCCCACAAAAGGCGCCAAACTATTGATGCTCAAATCGGTATCGACCGGATTGGCCGGTGACCGATAAGAGTTCAACTGAGAAATGAGGTGTTGTGTGAGTAGAGGGTAAGAGAGGACACGAAGCTTCTACTAATCCGGCCTCGCGATGGTTTTATGAGGTAGAAGGGTCCTGCCTCCTCCTGCAAAACAAAGAAGTCCAAGGGTCTATTCCCCCCGGACCCTCCAACGCTCAAGTTAGTACTTGGGTAGAGAGTTTTTTTTTGTGAAGAAAAAGAAGATGGATCTTTTGTCGATGAGAATTGGGGGCCTTCTTATACCTGGAAGGTCGCCTCCCCGCCAAAGGGCCGGGCGCTCTTTTGTCTCTGCTGCGCGTGCTTTTTCGGGGACTCACCGCCTTTATCAAACTGGGTCATAGGAGCGTGTTTCTCGGGGCAGGGAATGTTCCCCCCTTGGGATGCATGCGCCGCTGTATCAGACAATCGCTGCTCATCCTCACGTTTCTTTGAGGATATCAAGAGGATCTCTGTGGTCCCTTCTGTCCACCGCTGCTCTGATGGTGACACCTGTAAAGTGAGGTTTTTCCTCCTATATATATATATATATATATATATATATATATATATATATATATATATACCAACCTTTTGAGAAAATTTGAGCTCATAGGGTTCGAATCATGTTTATGATGCGTTTGTATGTAGTGGTTTGTTTATATTTATAAAAAAATAGGGAAAATTTCAAAAAAAAAAACTATGTGGTTTCACCGATTTGCAAAAAAAAGAAAGTGGTTTTCTTCGTTTTAAAACCTGTGGTTTCACCAATTTGCAAAAAAAGGAAAAACCGTGACCGACGTCAATCCCTGTTGATGTGACAAGGGTATTTTCGTTAAATCACATAAATTATAATTGATTAAACCCTAATACTAATTTTAACCCTAATCATAATCTAATTAACTAATTAATTAAAATCAAACCCTAATAAACTAAACCCTAATCTATCCTCTCTCTCTCTCCCGCCGCCGCACGTGATAGCCTCCGCCCCTCTTCATCTTCTTCATCTACAAGTGGTCGGATCAGCGGATCCTAACAGCAAGAAATGAGAAGCACTAGCATCAACAAATTATCATCTTAAAATATACAAACTAGTGTAATGCTCCAAGGATATGTTTAAATCAAGGGAGAAAGATATTGGTGAAAAGAAGCAACTTTATCACCATACTTCGGGTTAATTTTTTGGGTGGATACCGTACTTTGCCCATATTTCAAATCCGATACTGAATTTCAATTTGTATCAAAACTGGCAGCTTTAATTTTATTTCACCAGCTGGGTACATTGGAGATTCCTACTGAAAATCCGCCATGCGGTCACGGAGCTCCACATCATACGATGCCACGTCAGCAACTTAATCCAGGGGGCAACTTAATAAAAAATAATAAATTTTATAAAAATTATAAATAATTTTTCTAACTTATTTATAATTTTTTGAAATTATTTATAATTTATTTTAAATGATGTCAGCCACAAACCACAAAAAACTAATTTGCCACTTGGCTTATGTCACGACGCGGCATCATATACATAGAGCTCCTACACTACCACGTAGGCGCTTTCAACCTAATCCCCAATGTACCCTAAATGCAAGGAAATGAAATTAAAGCTTAGTGCCCTGCTTTGATACAAATTAAAATTCAAGACTGATTTGAAATATTGGCAAAATACTTGCACTCCACCCAAAAAATTTACCCCCATACTTCCTTTTCTTATCCATTTTTGAGATTTTTCATTGTTTCCCCTACTTTCCTCCGTTTTTCCTCAACAAATACCAAAAGTTTGACAATCTAGAAATCAGATAGAAAGTTTAAAACAATCCCAAACAAACAAAATTAAGTAAAAGAAGCCCCTTGACATCACGGAGCTAAATGAAGATGAGTGATAAGACCAAAAGGTAATTAATGTCCTTTCTTTTCCTTTTCTTTTCCTCCATCTCACCTCAATCCAAACAAACCTTAAAATTTTTCATTCTTCAAAATCATTTAAAAAAAAAAAATCTAAAACATAGAAAAGCATAAACCAATGAGCTGCAAACCATAAACTCATGTAATAAAAATCCATTACACGCCAGAGTAGCTGGAGAGAGAGAGGAAGAAGATGAAGAGGGGCTGAGGTCAAGCCACGCATCTGCCATGGAGAGAGAGGATAGATTATGGTTTAGTTTATTAGGGTTTGATTTTAATTAATTAGTTAATTAGATTATGATTAGGGTTAAAATTAGTATTAGGGTTTAATCAATTATAATTTACGTGATTTGATGAAAATACTCCTGCCACGTTAGCAAGGGTTAACATCGGTTACGATTTTTTTATTTTTTTTTGCAAATCGGTGAAACCACATGTTTTAAAACGAAAAAAAAAACCACTTTCTTTCTCTTGTAAATAGGTGAAATCATATAGTTTTTTTAAAAAAATATTCTCAAAAAAATATATAAACTTTATAAAAAAGAATTATATTAATATTAAAATTAATAGAAAAGATTCGAACAAGTGAAGCCCTTGTTAGTTAGGATTTAGGTCGCGGTTCTTCTGATTGAGAGCAGCTCTGCGCGGACGCCATCGCCATGCCTGTGAAATGGTAAGACTTAATTACTTCGTTGAAGCAAAAACACAAACACTTTGCAGGCAGGCATTCCATCAGGTACTCACACACTTTAGCCTCATCGCCATGGCAGGCTGCTGCACTGGCAGCCGAACCCTGGGGCAACGCTGAGCAGCCAGATCCTCACGGAGGCCTGCGCCTGCGTTGAATCCGTTGGCGGCGCGCGCGCCGGTCGGTGGAAGACAACCCTCACCTTCTACCGCCCTATGGCCCGAGACGGCGCCTCCGCCCCCGAGAGCTCCAGGGACTTCCTCGGCGTCCAGCTCCATGACCACCCGGGGAAGTACTACTCCATACTCAGAGCGCATCGGATACTTCTCGAGTCTGACTCGTCGATCCAGGCCGTCATGGAGAAGCTCCAGTCCTACAAGGCCCGCGTCGTGCTAAACTTCGAGGTTCCTTCTTCTGTTCTTAATTGATCGATTGTTTGAATAGTTCCTCATGAAATTTGATTGTTTAATTAGATGTTGCAAGATGGGAATGACGTGTTACAAACTTAGAACAGTTCAATTAGATGTGGCTTGAGTAGAGCTATGTACGAAACCTAATTCTTTGAGGCATTAGAAGCATCAGAAACTGAAAGGCGTGCTGAGCTCCCTCATTTGCAGGGGGGGTGATGTTAATGCTTATCCAAAGCTAACAATTTTGATATCCAGTTGCAAAATAGTGCCTTTTTCATGTTTGTTTCTATGTACGAAACCTTATTCTTTGAGGCATTAGAAGCATCAGAAACTGGAACGCGTGATGAGCTCCCTCATTTGCAGAGGGGCTGATGTTAATGCTTATCCAAAGCTAACAATTTTGATATCCAGTTGCAAAATAGTGCCTTTTTCGTGTTTGTTTCTATGTACGAAACCTTATTCTTTGAGGCATTAGAAGCATCAGAAACTGAACGCTGCGGATGAGCTCCCTCATTTGCAGGCTGATGTTAATGCTTATCCAAAGCTAACTCTTTTGATATCCAGTTGCAAAATAGTGCCTTTTTCATGTTTGTTTCATTGATGCATTGGCTTTTTGGTTTAGCATCATGTGTTTTGTTCTGTTCTGTTTCAAGTGTTCTGTTCTGCTCTTTTGGCATAATATATCTTTTAGTAAAAGTGAATAAACCACATTGCAGTTGAATTAAAGGAAGTGGTCAAGAACAGTTAGATGGGAGCAGACTAAGAAAAAAAGCTTGGGCTGAGACAAAAAACTCAAGCAGGAACACTGAAAGGCACACCACAATAAGGACTATTCTCCAGGATTAGCAGATGTTCCATTTTATTTCCTCCAGAGTAGTGGTTGGGTGTGTTGTTATTGGCGAAGTTGAGGTGTGCCTTGCAGCCATATCTGCAAAAGACTGTTGACTGATGACTGTGGCAAGATGAGAAGTGAAGTGATTAGAGTAGTGCAGTCAGAAGCAGCTCGAGTAGAACTGTGGCAGCAAATAGTGTTAGCCAAGTCTTTCAGTCACTGGAAGTGTCTGAAAATAGGTGCGAAAAATTCCCTCAACCAAAGCTACCTCTTTGATGTCGAAGTTGCAAAATGGCAATCTATTCATGTTTGTTTCACTGATACCATGGCATTTTGGTTTAACATCATGTAGATGGTTAAGCTTGTTCTGCCTTTGTGGCAATCTAGTATAACACATCTGCATTTCTGCAGATACTCATTGACAGATAACTATGGCATGATGGGAAGCAAGTGTTAGACTAGTGCAACTAGAAATATGGCAGCAAATAATGTTTGTTAAGTCTTTCGGGCACTAGAATCTAGAAGTATCACTATCTGTTAGTTGGAGGTGTAATGAGTTACAGCAATTGGAGAGAACCAACATTAATGTTTACCCAAAGCTAACTTTTTGACATCCAAGTTTCAAAATGGCACCTTATCCATTTTTTCTCATCGATAAAATGGCATTTTGGTTTAACATCTTGTAGATGGGTTCGAATGTTCTGCACTTGTGATGATCTGGTCTAAAATTAACACATCTTGACTTATGCAAAAGACTCTTGCTACATAACTGTGTAATACACCAATATCTAGTGCGGCATAGTTTATTGTTGCTAAAGATGCCATGGTAAACAAAAATACAGACCTGTCAGAGATTTTTGAAGGAGCATATCAATTCCCAATGTTACAAATTTGTACCTAGCCATACTCATGTCATTTACTGTTTAAAATTGAATGGAGAGGGAGATTAGTAGATTAATACTGTATCTTGCTGCTGCTTATCCGCATGAATAGCAAACTTCTTAACTTCTTAATCATGTCTGTGGTAGTTCCATGAATTTGTGCTTTGCATCCTTGCAGGGATTTCAATACCAACTTGGTGACTTCCAAATACGGGTGGGTAAATGTGTGCCTTCTCAATCTGAGAATTTAAGGGGAATTATGATGGAGGTATGCAGTGAATCTTTCCCTTGTTTAGTAAGATATTGTATAGGCAATATAAGTAATTGTTGTATGTTTACTTGATCAGACCCTCCAAATGTCCAGTAAGTACAAGCAGTTTATTCTAGCTATCTTACTGGATTTTTCTCACACACATGCACACATAAATAATTTCTCAAATTATATATTACTATTTAGCCCTAAAGAAGCTTTTCACTTGCTGATTTTTGCTTTCACTTTGACATCTCTTCCTACGAAGTTCATGATTTATGGAGAAGACAAGTCTTGTAGTGAATTCCAGAAATACTTCAAAAAAAAATTTAAAATAGCTTGCACTCTTCACTTGAAACATAGGGAAATGAGTTGATTGGGCATGCTGGCTATTTTTTATTTTCTGTTACCATGGCTGAACTGATTATGCTTTGCTTTTTATAGGACTTGCAATGAAACTTTTATATGGGTTTGACTTTGACTACAAGGGTATATATGTACAAACCCAAAAAACCTAGGGTATATGCGATTATGAAATTTACAGTGGTCTATGAGCAATTTCATATTTTTCTGGGGGGTATACATGCAATTTTGTCTTCATCTTTTACACCTAGTTAGGAATGGGCAAGGGGCGGGGATGGAGAGTCCCTCCCCACTCCAGGGCGGGGATTCCCTATCCCCACTACGTTTGGGCAATCGGGGAGGGGAGGGCCCCTTCTCCCTTCCCCGCAAGGAAGGATCCCCATCCCCGCCCTCCAACCTATTTTTTGTTTAAAGAAAATCCAATAATTTAATGCATACATTTATGAAACTATACCTTATCAATAATATTAGAGTGTGAACGGTCGACGATGAAGAGTTGAGAAGAAAATCGCTGATGAGAAAGGTGGGTGGAGTCGGCAGACATAGAAATAGAGATAAATTTAGGTTTTAACTTTCTTTTGGTTTTTTTCATCTAACCCCACGCATTAGGTTTATTTATTTATATATATACATATTAAAACAAACAAAAAAGAATAGATAGGTTATTAAGTGTAACTTTTTTATTTAACCCCATATATTGTTTATATTTATATATACACACATATTAAAGTGGACAGATCAGAAAATATAGGTTTTAATTTTTTTTTTGTTTTTTTTTCATTTAAGTCCATATATATATTTTTTTGGGGGGGCGGGGAATTTCGGGCTGAAGTGCTCTCCCATCCCGCCTTGCCACAGGGACCGGGATACTCCTCCCTCCCTCCCCGCCTCACCCCACGGGGGAGGAAATCAGGGATTTCCCGTCTCGAACGGGACGGATCCCCGCGGGGAGCGGGGATTCCCTGCCCCATGCCCATCCCTACGCCTAGTTCTCCTCATGTAGATCCATATGTATCATGTGAGGTCCATTATTGTTATACTTTATACTGGGTTGAATCAAACAATCAGATGCCTGACTAACATATAGATAGATTCACAATCTAAGTGGCATAACACGAAGACATATCAGCTTCTCTTAATAACATGAGTATGTGCTACTCTTGCAGCAAAAACTCGGGAATTTTTTTGAATACCTTAAGTTTGATAGAACTCCAATTTGAAGTTTTGTGAAATTAATTTGGCTTTTGGATACAATTTTTTTTTTCTTTTAAAATTTTGGATGTAAAAAAAGTGCCATTTTGTTTTAAGCTTACAAAAGTACCCTTGGCAATTAGCTTAGCTTGGGAACATGCATTGTGACATTTGTTACCCAAATCCTTTTATAGGTGTGTTTTTGTCTAGAATGTAAGATTAAAGAATTATAATTTAAACAATGGTTTTTGCACAAAAGTTCCTCTTGTGTTGGTTGTCTCATTTTATCAAAGTGGTGAATATTGGCTATTACTAAGTTAAGGTCAACATTATCATTATTATAAAAAAAAGGCTTTTTTTCTAGGATCATGTAGATCACTATCTCTAGATAACTTGCATGGTTATCATTTATTTGGGAAGTCTATTTGTAAGTCTAATTTGTTCACATAGCCATTACATTTAATGTGACGTTTTAATCATTTGCAGAGTAATGTAGGATTGACAACCTAACCTGTTCTCTGTCATATGGGTAGACCTGCTATCTTGTACCATGATATGCCATACCATCGACTCCACTGGTTGTACATTCCATTGGTGCATTTATATCAAATTAAGCTGATTGGTTGACACCATCTTTAGGTTAAAATCTCTAACCATGTTGCTTTAAACCTCCATGTTGCATGTGACATGTGGCAGTCAAAGTTCTATTCCATCTCTTATGGAAGAAAAAATGCTTCTGTTTAGTGGCTGAATTTATTCTTATCAAAATGAATGCCTTACTAGATCATCAAAATTAATTATGGTATTTTGCAGGTTGAATATCTACCTCTTTCATCAATAGAGAAATCCAGGCAACTCATGGAAGAATTTGTGGAGATATGGCAGGAAACAGTCTCGAAAAAGTCATTGCCAGGCCACTTCTTACACATCGAATCAAACTTCACTGACTACGGTCTACATGATTATTATACTTCACAGCACACAGCAGTTCAGTATGCCACCTGCATGCAACAACTGATTGCTGCTGTGAGAAATTAGCAAGCTTCTCTGACGAGCACATAGCCGGGTTTCTGAGATGTATTATTAACTACTATAAAGCTGAAGTTTTGTACTTTGTTTACCAATCTATGTTTATCCTCTTTCTATGGAGGATGATAACTCATCAAATTTACGCAGATATGTTTATATTTGTAGAATCTATTTCCTGCTATGCTATGATTCATGACAGTTCATAAGATGTGATTAACTAGTGTCTTTGGATTAATTAAGTTTTTCTTCATCATTTTCCTCTGTTTTGTCTGAAGCCCTAGCGCACACTTTTTGGGGAAACGCCTGTCAGAAAGTATGAGAAACTCATGAGTAGAGCATGATTTTTGGGACCAATGGAATTGAATTGTTGGGGTGGTTGAGATATATTTGTCACAGATGAGGATCCATTAAAACTCACTCAATCTCTCTCTAAAAATTTTAGGGTTATGTCATCACCTCCTTGGTGACCACCATCAGTTTTGGACCACCTTTGATCATTGCCATTCATTGTAAATGCTCCAATTCGGTAGCCATTGCTCAATTGGCCTTCTCCTCCTCACCTGTCACCCATTCTTGATTTGATAACTTTTGGCCCCATTATAAGCAGCAAAGTCCAAGCAGACATCATATTTTTTGCATTTTAATCATATTTTTGGGAAGAAGGATGCATGCCATGACATTGTTTTGCTACATCAACCACAGTAGAAAAAGAAAAACAGGAAAAAGAAAACACATGAAAGAGATGGATCACTCAAAGCCAAATGAATGTCACATAAAACTTGTCTTGTAGATAAATTAATAAAAACAATACTCTTAAAATAGACAATAGTGAATCTTATCCTATAATTTAATAAATCTTACAAGAGGTGGGGTTTGATAGTAATGCAAATTAATTAATAGCAGAACAAAAGTTGGATTCCCATCTCAAAACCCTAATCAGTTCATTTCCCCAGGGTTCCTCCATGCATGCATGCATGCAAGGTGGAGGATCTCTTTAGTTAGAAGTGCAACTTAGCTTAACTTTTTATATAGGTATGGACCAACATGGTCCTCCTTTGTCTCATACGAGCTAATAGAGTCATCTCTGTGGTGTTGGGGAAAAGAGAAAACTCTGTTGGTATCATTGCATGGGAATGTGTGACAATACAAGTGATCTTTTGATTGGATTAACCACATAAAAACAGTATCTTATTTTTTATCACTTAAATTGTTTTGATATTTATCTTCTTCTGAGTAAGGCTAAAATAATCTGTATGGGGTATCAGATGCTCAATCTCCCTTTGGCCATTAACAATGCCTATATGGGAATATATGGAGTATATACATATATAATATTAGATTCATACTTTTCTTTTGAATACTTATAGATCAGGAATAAGAACATAAGATATATATGTATCTCAAACCATATTCTCTCTCTGTCCAAACATGATTTATTTAAGCAAATAAGTTTCTGAGGTTGTTTGGTTGGAATATTTGGAGATCAAACAAAAGTTATATATGTTGGAAGAACTCATTCATGGCTGCCTTCAAAAGGGAGTTATATCAGGTGTCTTTGGTCCCCTAAAGAGGTGAATGTGCTAGTTGTCATTGCTTTATATTTCATGTCACTAGAATATGTTCTTGTCCCTCCCATATCTCCAACACTGTTCATGACTCCGACAATATATAAAAACTATAAATATTAAAACGTCTTTACATTATTCAATTAATTGTTCTTCATCATTAATTTTTAGTTTCTTCAGATTTAAAGAGGTGAATGTGCTACTAACGATCTCTGGGCCTGATGGTATTAGGTTTCTGTGTAAAATATGTTCTCTAGACAAATCGAATTCAAACACCGCCAGATGCATTTATGAGTATGGGCTTTTACATACGCTGTTTCGTCCACTCTCTTTCAGAGTAATTTATCACCTTTGTGAAAGAAAAAAAAAATGCGCTAGTCGAAAAGAATGTACTACAAAATTTATAAGGATTAATGGGAATCATCTTAATTTTATTGTTTTTTCAATTTTAAAATTATAAAAAGTGAAACTATAAAGTTTGTTGAGAGTTCATTAAAGAAAGAATAAAAAGAAGAAAAAAAAAAGAAATATAAGAATGGTAAAAGTCGAAAAGATGGAAAAGTAATGAAAAAGCAAAGGTGATGATGTTGTGCATCCAGCTAGTGCAACAACACACCAATAATGCTACATATAGATGTCCAACTTTTCACTTCTCTTTCACATGTCACCTTGATCTCCTTGTCCCTTTCTTCTTTTGAAATAACATGTCGGATCAAATTTGAGTTAAATAAAAATAACAATTAATATATATATATATTTATATATTAAATCCATTTCTCCATCAAAGCGATACATCATCAAATGTATATGCTGCGTGCGAAGTTTTGCATCTTAAGCAGTGAACGGTGAGGATTTGATCAGGATGTGGGAGGGTGGGCCCGGGAGAAGATGAGCTGGCCGGGGGCCAGGATGGCCCGGGAGTCAAACCGGGCCTTGAGGTTAACGAAACGGGCCCAGTTCTTGCCGAAATGGTGGGCCCATTCGGGTTGGGTCTTGTAGTGCGGGAGGTAGAGCTTGAAATCGTAGCCGTTGGATCTGCAACGGTTTAGGATCTCACGGTTCTGGGAGATCAAATCCTCGACCGGCGGTCCGACAGGATACGGCCGGGTGAACCGGAGCAGGGCCACCAAGTAGAACACCTCGCTGTCCGGCAACGCCACCGACATCCGTGGGTCCCACCTGTCAGCACACATCGTGAAACTTTCCTAGAATGGCAAATGGGGCCCGCTCAGGGGTGGTGAAATGACGGAAAAGGACTTGTTTCCTCTTACCTGGATCGGAGAAGCGGGTAGATGAGCATGGGCCCACCGATGCCGTCTTTGAGCATGGGCTGCAAGACCTCGTGATCGAAGTCCACGATGTTTGACGCCGAGATGAGGATGTTCAGCCACGGGTGCGGCGCGTCCCAGCTCCCGTTTGCACGTGCCTCCGACTCGGCCAGGTTCACACGTGACAGGAACTCCACGTAACTCACTTCCAACGAGAACTCCAGGCCCTTGATGTACTTCAGCGGCCGCAGCAACTCCTCCATTCTCTGAAACGCGAAACTGGAAACGTGAAACGTGGAAAAATGGTGGGATGAGGGGTATTATGGGAATGATCTAAGTGGGATACGACAAAATTGGGGATCCTTCACGGGTGAGTGTCAGGGGTATTAACGTCACATTCTGGAAACTTGGACGTTTGCGGGTGCAGACCGGCATAGGGCAGTGATCAGGGCCCATATTATCACCTCCACTGTCACAACAAAACCCCCCTGTCTCACCGTATAATCACCGAAACGCCATTAGATAAATTCCGTAATTATGAGGTCACGAGAGGGCATTTATGGTAGGATGTGTCAGAAAATCCAGCGGGGAGATACACGACGCTGCGGACATCGGTATCGAATGACGAGAATGGCCTTAATGGTTGGGTTTATTTACCTTATCAACATCGTCGTTGAGCTCGTGGTTGAGCGCGAGCTCGAGGCAGTAGAGGAGCGGGCCCGAACCCTGTGGGATTAGGTCCTGTTCGAAGACCGAACCGGGTCCGATCGGTACCGAATCCCACCCACTCGCCGGATCATCCCCCCGGTTTAAGAAGGCGAACCCTTCCACGTAGTCGAACTCCCCACATGCTACCAATGACTCAAAGGTCTGCCACGTACCTCTATCCTACTATACACGACTCTGATCCATCTCACCTGAATTTTTAAAATTAGAAAAAAATAAAATAAAGTGGTGTTTATTTGTGGCGCACTGGAGTGAAACGAATTTGAAAAATTTTGAAAAAGCAAAAATAGGAAAAGAGATTTCTATTTAAGTGAGTCGAATAGAGTGACCGGAGGTGTGAGTACCAACCAGGCGGGGCGCGGGATAGAGGGGGATGCGCGCGCGAGTGATGATCCCGAACTGGCCGAGGCCGCCCAGAGCGGCGAAGAAGAGATCGGAGCGGTGCGAAGGGGAGCAGACGACGCGCTCGGCCTCACCGGTGACGACCTCTAGCTCGGCAACGTTCGCGATCTGGGGCCCCTTGCGGAAGGCCTGGCCGCTGATCCCCGCGTTCGAGAGCGTTCCCCCCACCGTCAGCCCCAAGTAGTCCGTCCACGACCGCGGCGCCATCCCGTGCTCCCTAACCCCCCACTCCAGCAACTCCCCCCATAAAACCCCCGCCCCCACGTCAGCGCACGGCTGCCCGCCATCGCTGAAGACGAGCTCGATCCGCGCCATTGCGCGCATATCCAGCACGATCCCGCCGGGCGCCAGCGCCTGCCCGGCCACCGAGTGGCCGTTCCCCCTCGCTGCGACCGTCAGGCGATCGGATCTCGAAGCCAGCCGGATCGCTCCCGCCACGTCGTCGGCGGATCCCGGGCGGAGCACTGCGGCCGGGAGGGCCCTCGCCACCCCGCCGAAATCCTCACTTGCAGCTTCGAGCTCAGGATCAAGCTCTCCACCGGCGGGGTGAGGTTCCGCTTCGGCGCCGGGCCCTAATCGGAGCTGCTGGTCTAGGTACGCTATCATCATTTCCGCGGGTCTATTTTACTGCCTTTTCTCTTCTCACTCCTCCTTATCTCTTTGTAACCGTTTATGGGGAAGACCCGGGGAGAGACGGTTGAGGTTTATATAGAAAAGATAGGGGCATTTAGGGAATTCAACTACCCCATTTTTCTCGAAAACAGAAAAATGGAAATTTTCAGTATTTCGAGGGAATGCGGGAAAATCTTGGGGGATCCGAACGAACGACTTCAACGTCAGATGATAGGATTTCGAATCCGAGGATATGGGGCCAAAGAAGGGTAGTTTCGGAAGATCATGGACAATCTGGGGAATGATTGGGTGGTACTATAAGCCTATAATGGTAGATATGATTGCATGATGGAATTATTACTAATGGTCTGGAAATTTTATGTTACATTAATGAATTGATTTAATCATTGATGCCAATTTTATGGCATGGTGAATACACAACTAGAAGTGTTAATATTTGTAGGGTTGAAAATGAAGCTCTAATTTAGCTCTAAATTAATAATTGGGAGTAATGACATTATCATGTTCTTTTTTTTTTAAAGAAATATTGATTTAATAAACACTGTATGTGATTAGTGAGTTTTTGTAGGATTGCAAATCAACAATATCGGGCTTCGTGTCATGCTTTGGCTTAGGTATAACTGAGTCATAGTGTTCTACACTCAATTTATTTTTGAAATAAATTGTGTAGCTATAAATTGAGTCGTGTACACAAAGGGATCATAGAGAGAGATATCAATTCGTTTTACGAATCAACTAAGGAAAGTTGACTAATCTATTTCTTCTCAGAAAGAGAAAGAGAAGAAGAGGATTCATATAATGTATTTCTAGTGATTTATTTATATTTATTAAAAAATAATAATAATAATAAATAAATAACTTGTTTTAGGAATGACATCTACTTGATGAATTGAAGACTAATGTTGGACCCATCCTTGGCCTCTCATTACTGGGACCATAAACAGTGAGTCTTGTTTGTTTGTTCGTTTGTATTGGTGAATAATCCATATAAGAGACAAGTTGGTAATGGATGACTGAAAAATATCACTGAGATTATATCAGTCGCAGCGAGAGTGAGTAAGAGAATGCCACGTAATTGAATGATATGGCTTGAGTTATGGCATTGAGTTAGATAAGGATGGTCCAAAATAGACCCGTAAGAATCTCTACACCGTTGAGACACTGCTTGGCCCTAATGAATTCACTTTGTGGCTTGTAGAGATCCTCATCTTGTTAGCATGCAGCGTAGTGGAGACAAAACTTTAACCTTCTGAGATAGGCTTGTGAGATCTTCAGGATATAACTGTGTTCATGCACCAGTATTTTTTAAGAATCACCATGGTGGCGATTGAACTGGGAGCTTATTTGATATGATCATAAAGATCAGATTCCTTTAATGAAGAAAGCAAAATGGGATATCATCCACCGTCTTTATCATTGACTTCTCCATCATGTAGGCTCTTGTTGTTATTTAAGTATTCTTTTAAGCTCTAAGTCTTGATTTCTAAGATGGAGATCAGTACAATTCAGTGGGCGGCGCTTGAGTACTGTGTGCGCAACATTAAGCTTAGCATTGTTTACTTCACGTTGTGATTGTCATGCATTTCAGCCTAGCTCCTCTTCATTATTCTATTGTCTGGGGAATGTCATACTGATTTTTTTAGTACATTATTGGATCTGACTATCTTATATTAATTATCATTCCATATGGAGGTACTTTGGGTCTCTTGACTTGGTACTTAATTCATTAAATTAAGGAGGAAGTTATTCTCTAATATCTGAGTATATTTTGGGGAGGTTTATCATATTGATGGTGCAATTGATCAAGGGAGTGTCATGTTATTAACTGATGCATTGTTCTTGACTTCAATTGAAATATATATAGATAGAAGTTATTCTGTCCACCTCCATTTGATGTTGAAGCTAACAGCACTTAGTCGGTGGGGATTGAACTTTGACACCTTTAGGAGTTGACAAATGTTAAGGGTTAATTTCTTTATTGGTTGACAAATCCTTTGCAGATGTGCTTCAAACTAGGTAAAGAATATCCGCATTGAGAAAGTCAAACCTTATCTTTCATGTGAAGCCTGTTTGATTAGTTGCTTGATAGAACCACAAGAACTACATTCAGACATGCAGTGATGTCTGTTCTCTTGTTCATTGTCATGTAATGATGTTTTAAACGACCTCTATAAGTAAAAGTCTAGAGGAGCTTCTACTTCATGGTTGGTTGGTAGAGAATATAGTTAAAGGTTATCACTTTGCTTGGTCTGGCCTTTCAGGCCAATGAAAGGCAATATTGGCTTCCTTCCAGAAGATTAGAGTTTCAGGATGACTTGATCAGAGCCCCTTGTTTTGTGCCAACCCAATGGTTTAGGGAAGAAGGATATGGATGAGCTGAACTGTATCTATATCAGGATTTGCTTACCTTTGTAGCCGTTTTAATTAGGATCCTCTCAGATTACTAATCTTAGAGAAGACTTGGTTTCTTTTTTCAATATTCTAAACAAACATTGTGGTCCTTTCCATGGTCGGCCTAAAACAAAAAACATAAACTGTTTGAAGTCAAACAAAAATCTAATTAAATATAGTTTGGAGTTGAAGTTGCAACTCAAAAAGAGATCATGGATGTGTCCAAGTGCAATGCTTGCTTCTTGAAGAGGTCAACTGCTCCGTGTGATATCTCAATTAGTTAAGTATTTGTGCTTGTGCTCATAGTCAAATACTATAACAAAAAAAGTATATATATGCTCCAGGAATTTTCAAATTTCAGGCCTGCAAAACTTCTTGATGGATGCATCTTAACAAATAATTAACTGACTGAAGGCCTGCCTGCTTTTAGGATATTGTTTTGTTTCATATGTCAAATGGGAGAGAATATAGAAAGGTTATTACTTTTCAAAGCAGAGAAAACATGAAAATAGCTAAATATATATGTAACCTATTATCTTCTGGAGGTATCTATGAAACATCAAGTGTTGAGAGGTTTATTAGCAAATTATCCTCGCAATGCTCGAGACTTTTCGAAAAATAATAGTTGTATAATAAAAAATGTCTCTCGGGTTGTTAAAGACTTTCATAAAAATAATAGTTATATAGGATTATTATAATTTGTGTCAGTTAACATCTACTAGAACATAACAAATTGTTTAAAAAGTATAGTTCCAAGTAATTATTATGATTTTTAAAATTTAAAAATTTAAAATTCTAAAATAAATCAAAAGTACGAATCTAATTTTTTGATTTTTTTATAATTTTTTAAAATTAAAATTATTTACTCCTACTTAATAATATATATAGATATATAAAGGCCATAAAAGACATTTTATAATGATAATTACTAGTAGAAAATGAGTCTTCCTCTATAACATTTCTGGGCAATGGGTTTTTTTCTTTTAGATTGTTTATTATTCTTGACATACCATTATGTATAATTGGTGTTTACTTAATTTATTATATTTTCCCCTATGGTTTGTCAGGATATGATTCTTTTATTTTTCCTTACTGGTATTATTGACAGTTTATCATATTTATAAAATATTTTTTACTTATCAGCAATCAATAGTAATCTCTCATGCTCCTTAGTTAACTTATAAAAGAAATACCCTTTCCTCTTTCCTTTTTATTTTTTATTTTTAACCCTTCCTTCCCCTGAATCACCTTGGCATCCCGATCCTCCCCTATTGACATCAACTTCCACAGTGAACGGAGCTCCGGTGAGGGTTTAGAGGGTATATATGTGTATATGTGAAAAAAAAAAAATCCCTAATTGTTATCTCAAATCCAATGTATATTGTTAGTCTATATTAAAAGTTTGATATTTACATTGACGATACTTTTTTTAAAAAAAAAAATTGGATAAACCACATTTATTTATTTATAAAGATACATATTTGGCCATATACAACCGAGAATCGAAATACATACTGGCCAAGTGTTACATCTTTTTTATCATATGGCCCCAATGGAGTAAGGGTAGTTTCTTACTCCGAATTGTCTCCAATACTCGTTCTTATTGAGTGTCAATAAAAGTGATTTATCTTTTTTTTTAAAAAATACCAACAATCATTAGTGGGCTCCTTAAAAAGGGTTGAGCCCATCAATGCATTGGTTTCCATGGGCTCTTAACCATCATTGCATTGTTTTCGTTATAGGAGCTGAGAGTGGGCATTGAAATTGGCCCATTTTTTAATGGATTACTGGGCCTTCCTCTGCGTGTGTCGCGAGACTCTCCTAAGCCAACTTAGCTTGCTCATCTCCCTCCAAGCTACCACCCTCTCCAGTCGAAACATGGCCCAATTTTTCCACCAATGCTCTCGTCTTTTCTGATAAGAACTGCATGGTCTTTCCCTAACTGTCCTTTGGTAGAGTCCAAATGTCGAACAGGGCCTTCTTAGTTGCAATATTGGTCTGGTCCATCGGGCTCTCCAAGGCGGTGCAAGGATCACTGCTAAAGCTTCGCCAATCCCATCATTCCTCCTCCATTCTTTTTTTTTTCCTTTCTCCTCCATAGTCGGTCTTCCTTGTCCCCCTCATTGGACCGCTCAATCCTCTCTCCTCACCCACGACTACACTCTCACCACCCCCACAAAAGAAATAATTGGTCCGTGACTCCAAGTTTACCATGATTTGGTGTTTCCTCAAACCTATATTGCATAGGATCTAGCAGGGCATTGTTCGCCCTCATAGGACCCTCACCGCAGCACGTACGTCGTGTAGAGGATCCCCAGTAAATCAGTTATTGATTTACATAAGAGATGTCTTAGGTAAGGTGCCTGCACTAAGAGAGCATTGTCCTCACCTTGACAAAGGTGTTTCAACGACATACTCTCTTGATTGGCCTGTTAGTTTGTAGTACACACCCAAACAATAGAGTGCATCCCTATGCTATAACCGAGAAAGGTTATCACCATCTTATAATCCTCTATTATTATAGCAACCATGTTAGCAAATCATCCAGGTTTATTCTTAGTTGTGACAAGTTTAAGGTGTCAGGAACTAACCATTTAGTTCTTCCACAATCATCCTAAGCGATCTGCCTAAAATGTCCTAATGCTAGTAAATATCAATTAGAAAAATAAACCTTGTATATGCATAAAATAAGGTTCACAAATAATGTCTCAAAAATCAAAATTATGGCTTTGCATGGGTACCCACTTCTAACAATCTCTCCATTCGCTTTCTCCCAGAGCTATAGGTCGGAGATCCACGCTTAAGCTCTGCTTTAGAACACTTGCAGTGGAGCTCTCCGCGCTCTCCGCCTCCTCGTGGCTTCTTCAACCGACTGCATGTGATAATGAACCTCTCATCATGAAGTTCCTTTGTTTTCCATTGCCAACCGACGCCTAGGGCCTCTGTCACAACGCTATCGTGATCGTTAGAGCATCCACCACTCTTTGTCGAAGTCTTTGTGACCGTGGCGCATCAGAACACCTTCATTTCCTCTTTGCCCTACATCATAACACTATCAAGGGCAAGAGAGATGTGATGAATCTCGTTGCGCCAACATGAAGGGACCCGGCTACATCTTCTTCGCTCCTCGATAATGTCGCTACGCCATTGGTTCTCCTCGCCTCCCAACAACTGGGTGGCCTCCTGCATTGTTGTTGTGTCCTCGAGGATCCCGAGTTGGACGCCCAACACTAGCTTCCTCAATGGCCAACTCCCTCAGATTCCCTACGGTGTCATGGCTCAACTACGTGAAATGCTAAGCAAGGTGTCCGATTCCGCTCAAGCACCGCCCCACAAACTCCTCAACATCACCTACTGGTGTGCAAAAATATAAGGTGGGGAGCCACCTTGCCTTTGATGGGAGCCGATAGCTCGAATTCCACTATTGCTGTAATCGACGCATCTCTTTATATATACTACACATGTTGTGGAGTTAATCTATGTGGCGCTACGGCTCTAGCACACTTAAATGGACATCCGCCCAAAATTTCGCCATCGAGTCAGCCTCGAGGTCCCCTCTTGGTGTTATCAAGGGCGCAGGCAATGAACATAAGCCTGGCCATCTTCACAATGACCGCTACATATGAGACTCCTCTATGTGGGTCGGGAAGGCCTTAGCAAGACCGGTTTTCCTGGCTTCCGCCAGGCGAAGGTGGCCTTGCTACTACTTCCGCACCCGTAGCCGGGTTTCCTATCCTTATCCACACTCACTGACCCCATCGACGCCTAACCTTCCTTCGTACTACTACCTTTGAAGCCGCCTTTTCATTCTCATTCACCGCCTCCCTTTTCACAGACATGGTCATCACCGGGTCGCCTCTTTGCCATCCACACACCTTCGTGGAAAAGCCTATCCGATTTTCGCTCATCCCACAGCCACTGCTCACGCCTGTGAGACTCACGCTTACTTATGTGTATTGTAGCTTATGAACTAAATACTGTTTGTGTTGAATTTATGATTGAGTATTTATTTTAATTAGTTAATTGTTTGTTTTCGTGTACATATATATATATAGATTGCCACAAACTCCTTAATGAGTGGTTTACAACTCATCAACCCTAAACCCTAAACTCATAGGCCATTTTGGGGACAAGGCTCCAAAGCACTCTCTGCATTATAGGTCTGGCATCTTTTTTCTTTTTATAAAAAAATGTTTTTTTTTATTTTAGAAAAAAACTCTACTAATAATTGAAAAAGTCCATTTTAAGCCGGTCAAAACATGTGTTATGTTGATCGGAAAAGATATACTTATCGTATGCTTAGTATCCCAAAACAGCCTCCTAAACCGCTGATGGTGTGTCTCGAGATGTGTGTGTTGATGATCCCGATGCACCATCAATGGCTTCAGGAACTGTTTCCAGGATACTTCGTCGATAAGTATATCTTTTCCGATCAACATAACACATGTTTTGGCCTGCTTAAAATGGACTTTTTCAATTATTAGTAGAGTTTTTTCTAAAATTGAGAAAGAAAAAAAAACACTTTTTTTATATCACTGGTCTTTGTTAATATCATTAAGGGCATGTTTGGTTTGACCGTTTTCGACGTTTCCTGTATTCTTCATTTTCATGAAAACACGAAAAATGCCAAAAATGCATTTGATGGGCTCTTTTTCATTGAAAAGGCTGAAAACGAAAAGGCTTGGAATGTGAAATACGGGAAAATAAAAAAAAAATTGTTTTTTAAAAAATTATGGTGACATAATTGTAAATAAACTAAATTTTAAAATTAATTATAAAAATATATAAAATATCATTTTTCATGTTTTTATGCGTTCGTCTCCTTTACCTCGTTCTGACCAAAGTGAGTCAGTGACTATGACTGACGAGTGACCCGAACGTTCTTCCCTGATCCTCAAATCCATGGCAATGCTGACTTCATCTCCAACCTGAACCCTAGTCGTAACCTCTAATATTCACATTCTCTCCCTCACTCTTTGCCTTGCGACCCCAGCCCCTCCATCTCCATCCCCATCCCCATCTCGGCTCCATTTTCCCAAGATCTCCACGGCCAAACCCACCGATCTCCGCCTCTTCCCTGACTCCTGAACTCCTGCACTTCCCGCCCTCCACCTGCAATGATCACGACCTCCACCATCGGGGGCCGTGCTACTCCTCCTCCCAGAGAAAAAGCAGCTCAATTTCGGAGAGAAGCTTGGGTTGTTGTTCGCTGGTGTTGTGATACTTTGCAGGTCGGGTTGGGTGGGTTCTTGGTCTTCAAAATGTTGCAATTGAGGAAGTTGGATCAGCGAGCTGGTGCCCTAGGGATCGGTGTGGGAGAACATCGGTGGGGGTTTACCTCCTTTGGTTGTTCTTACTGACTCTTCTGGATTTGGGTTGATGGAAAGAGGAAGTTGATTCTTGATGCTGAGCAGGAAAGTTGATTCTTGATGCCCGTTGCTTAATATGAATTGAGCAGGTTGTTGATTAGGTTCCTCCATCTGGACGTGCCTTTAAAGTGCATTTGCAATAGTAAAATTCAATTGTTGTATTTTTTTTTAAAACTTCCCAAGTTAGTTTCCATTACTTTGAAGTTTTAGCGATATAGGCTTAGTCAAAATAGCAAAAAGGAGATTTTTTCCCTTGTGATTAGATGTACACAGTTTACTAATATTTTGAGGATTATTTACCTTTTAGAAACTTATTAGTGGAAGCTTTCTGCCATATATTACTACAGTATTTCTTCTATATGATTGTATACCTACATTTGCATTTTGGTTTGAGAGATGTGATTGTGAACCAATTGTATGCTTCGCTATATTTTATAGCTTGTTGATCATTGTTTGGTTTTCTGAACGAATCCATGAATTATTGTGCCTATGGACCATGGATATGAAATATTACTTGGTATTTGATTTTTATGATTTATCAGATTTGGTGTTTTACCTTCAGTGTTTTTTCTTAGATGTCCCTTCCAGTGCTTCCAACCAAGTGCTTGAGATTACATATGGCTATTGTAATTGTTAGTTAAGGCTTGATTACTCCGTGATCAGTTAATTTTTGTGTTGATATAGCTTATAAGTTCCTACCATCTAATTTTACTGAAAGATCAAGTGGGCTAGCTTTTTCCTTATGCCCAAGATAATATTAGAAGCTTCTTATACCTCCCAATCCTATAATAGAACTTCTGAAAAGGCGTATGCTTTTAAAGGAAATATAATGTTTACACTATTTCTTGGATTGGGTATTCTGAGAATACTCCAAAATGACTATGAGTTGATTTGAGAAGGCATGCTAGAATTTTAGTATTTTCTCAAACTAAATATTCATGTTTATAATGGTGGGCTTATGATTCTAGTGGTAGTTTCTTGTGATGGAATGCTTCCTCTTGTTTTGTAGCATTTTTTTGTAATAAATTTCTCAGAATTATCTGTATAGGTGGTGCTTTATATGCCTTTTGCAATATCACACCAACTTCTTGTTGACAAGGGATGTAATGTAGTAGAATCTGAATTTGGCATTACTTGTTGATGAAAATAATAAATGAGGTATGCCCTACCTACTAGCTGCATATTCCTTTGACTTGCTAATGATCTATCATTACCTATATTTAAACAGAATGACCGAGTTACTTTTTGCCTCTCAAGTATTATGCTTTGACATTGTTATTGGGATGCATGTTGAGATCTTGCAACAAATGCTGTGGATGATGTCCAGATGCTGATAGAGCTATAGAGACCAGATTGTGCTCTCTTCCATGAGTGCTTCATGTAACATATGATTGGTTGAATGCACTGGTATGTAGTGCTCTGGAAAAAAGCATGATATGGTATTTCACCAATACATTAGCATCATTCTTCAATTATTTTTGTTTATTTTGTTACTTCAATTATCACCATTGTATTAAAAAAAGAGTTGGTTGTTATTACATGGGATTTTAGAACTGCCTTGCCTATCCTCTCCCCGTGAGATCTATAAAATGGCTTGTAAATTTTTTGGTGTCTATTCTGCTGCGAGTACATTTGCATACCCAAGTATGTTGTAGTTGATCGAAATTGTCTTGTTAGTCTTGTATCGAGGTTCTTGCCAATATGTTGTGGTCTATTTTGGATGTCTTGTGAAGATGTTGTGTCCTATATTAAATTTTCATGTGGGAAGATTCATACTTGGAACAAAAGTTTGGAACAAATTGCTCTAAGTTCTTTTGATAGGGAAATGCTTTTAACTAGTAAAGAGGGGATAAAGAGATCTTTATGTTACCATGGATGTTCTATTTACATATCTATGCTTTTCAACTATAGATGGACCTAGAAGAGAAGGTTAATCTTCACTATACCCATAATACTAAAACAATTAGAGAGAGACTTATTGGATCCAGTGGTATTTATTCTCTCTCTATGTTGTTTTTTATTTGGAGAATAAGAGAGAAGGTAATTTTGGTATACTATGTGCTTTGGTATAGATTGGCTGATTTCCATTATTATTTTAGGCTTGGGATACAAAACTGAATCTGGCTACAATCAAATATATAATTTAGGTCCTTTTTCTATGGAATTGGTCTTGTCTAACCCTCTATTGGAAGAAGGTACAGGATTTACTGTATATTCTGAGCATATTGGTATTGACAATGGGGAATAAATTTTTCAAAGTGCGTCATTGGCTATTACAAGACAAGTAGAAGTTGCCGTGCATGTAACTAGATTTTGGAAATAGGAATATTTTGCAATTTTTCCTTTGGCCTTTGCATAATAAAAGGCTTGAGGGTAGCTTTATTTTATAAGAATAGTTTGATGAATGCTGTTGGATGTAGAAAACCCTATTAATTGTTTTCCTACATACAGTATATATTAGCTATTGGTGATGCTTAAGCAAAGAGTACCTGCTAAGCAACATGAGAAGCCAAGTAGGTATTTTCTACCTTGAAGAATGAATGTATTTTTGGTTAATTTAATGTTTGGTAAAATACTCCAGTATTACTAATTTAGAAATCAAGTAGTAAAAAGGTTGTTTGCAATACATTGTTTTGTTACGCGTGAATGATTGCAGTTATATCATTATATTTGGCTCCCATGCTGCAGAAAAGATTGCCACTTTTAGCTCTGTATCTAACTCAGCCATAATTTGCCTTGGTAGAGATGGGCATAAACAATATTATTTTCTCTTCCTTTTCCAAGGATTTTTGAAGTATTATTGAAAAACAAAAATGTTTCCTTAGTAAGTATGTAACCCTTAAGTGGCTACCTTTCTTCTCTCTCTCTCCAAGTTTATCTCTGGAGTTTTATGAATGCATTGAATGTAGCTGATGCTACTCTTTACCTGAAGTGGCTAGGGCTGTGAGGCAGAAAGTTCTCTCAATGCTTCTGTAGAGTGGGGGGGATCAAAATAAATCTAGTGGGTAAGCCATTAAGGCTCTTGAGAATCTTCCAATATGTCAGGCTTTATGAGAGGTATTGGTGCTTTTAGGAGTAGGAAGGGACTATCAGAAAGAAGTGATTAAAGTTATCTCTTGAAGAGGTATGTTCAGATATGAATTGGATGTAATTTTGAAGACATATACATTGATTGCTAAAGGAAGATAGTAAGGTTCTTTGGTTTCAGGTGTATTGCTTTGATTCATAAAGATGAATGACAATCTCGTGTGCTATATCATGTCATTTTGAGGTTCTTTGATGAAAACTATAAGAATCTTTCAAGTTAGTTCATTCAGGCAGGATAATTGGACAAGCAAATTTTGCACTTATTTTCATGTTAAAACTGTTTGTGTCTTTGATTATTTCTGTACTGGAATTGCAAGATCCTTTTGTTGTGATTAGGTATTATGGTGTAAGTATTAGTTCCTCATTAAGCTTTTAAATAATTGGCATTCCTAAAAATATGAACCCTCTAACCTGGGAGTCCCTTGTTTCTTCTGCCTTACAGATAGGGTCCTAGTTGTTTGGCTCTTCAGGTTCTTCTTAGGAAACTTCATTTGTATTGTGTAGTTAAGCATTTCTACACAAATCACTAGTATCTTGTTACATGAGGAACAAAATTGAGTACCTGCTGAGTTTTAAATTGAATTTAATTTGTATTAAGTACTTCATCCATTCCATTGAAGCTAAGCACATCACTTATACAAGCTTCACGCTAGGAATTCTCTTGCATAATTTGCAGAAGTTTCTGTTTTACCTTTTAAGGCCAAATAAATGTGTATCAAATAAGATAATCACAACATTTCCTCTCATATTACTAGACAACCTAGGGGACATAGGTTTTCAAACACCCTTAAATTTTTTCAAGTCCACTTAATTCATGTGGCTTGAATTGTGAAGCTTTTAACAATTGGTCTGGTTCGTGGTTTACCATTAACCTGCTAAATTGCCCATATTATCTCTACCTGTAAATCATGGCTTTGTTCAATGGCACTCTGAATTTTGTATATATGAACTCAATGTTGGTTGTAGTCCAATGTATTTTAGTACTATGCCTGCACTTCTTGTGCTGTGTTTTGATGTACTTCATCGACATATGGTTGACATGAAGCAAGTCTCAGCTAGTGAATTCTCTTCCTCTTGCATGTGAATTTATTTTTTATAAATTGAAAACTTATCCTTCTTGTCTTGAGTCTTTTTTTTTTTTTTCCTTTTAATTTTTTAAATTTCTATTTGGCTTACTGGATCTAAGGTACTTAAATTAGGTCTAACGGCTATAAAAGTGTTAATTATAGTAGTGGTTGTATTAACATAATTACCAACTAGGCTTCTCCTCCTTTCTCTGAGATATTCTAGTGCTCCTTTCTTCTTGTTTTTTTCTTCTTTGGAGCTAAACGGTCTTGACCATCTAGGTCCACAGTTCTCCAGAAAAAAAGGGGTTAATTGTAAAATATGAAATTTTTTATTTAAGCCGCAAAATTTTTTAATTATTTTTTTAATCCTAGTCGGCATCTTAGGGCTATTTTGACAAATAAAATGACCATGGGTCTAAATATATATATATATATATATATTAGAAAATGACCCATTTCCTTTTCTCCTTTTCCCTCTCCTTCTCCACTTCCTCCTTTCGTTCTCCTTCTCTTGCATGGGAATTTTTTTTCTATAAATAGAAAACGTATCCTCCCTGATATTATCTTATTATTATTAAATTCTGTTAGTTGGGCCAACAACTATAAATTTTTTTAATTATGCTGATTATAACGGCTGTTATAACTAAACCTTTATGGCCGTTGGTGTTATAAAACTAAGGACGCCACATACAAATATCTTGTTGCTTCTCTTTTCTTTTATTAAAAACTTGGTTTCACTAAATCACAAAATATGCTGATAGTTCATGTTAGAAGTTTCTGTTCATCATTTACTATAACTGTTTATTGAGTAATGTTTCATATTTATGGGTTTTCTTTGATTGTAAAATTATTTTCACTAAATCACAAGATACGCTGAAAATCCATTTTAGAGGTTTCTAGTCATCATTCACTAAAACTGTTTATTGATTGATTTTGATAGCATTCCTTCATGTGTAATTCAGATTTTCTATCACCTATAGGAGGACTCCAGAATTATTCTATTTGTTTTAGTAGCAAATAAGTTTTAATGCCCCTTGTATTCAGGTTTTCTTGAAGATTCCTAGTCAACATGGCTTATGTTTTTGTTAATGTGTTTTTATTAATAGGTTGTTGATTAGCTCCCTGTTTTTCCCTTCAGTAGCTTCATACCTTTGGCGAGTTGGTTCTTTCTGGTTTTTTATTTTATTTTATTTTTTTAATTTCTGATTGGTATTCCATGAAGCCATTTGCATTAGCCATGCTTCACTGCTTTTGTTCTTTCTTTTTGTGTTTGCTGAACTGGACCTTGGTATTGTTCCTTCAGTAGCTTGCAGAGCTATGGTGAGTGTTTTTCTATTATTTTATTTTTATTTTTATTTTGAATGATCTTCCGTGAAAGTGTTGTTCCTTACAGTTACATTAACAATTGATCTTCTAAGTGCATTTCTTTGTTTATAGATTTGTTTGAATTTTATTGAATAATGGGTTTATTAGGTCATCAATTAAGCCATTACAGGACAGGTGACCTGGTTTCCTATTCCCTGTGATATAGGTAAAAAGGTTGTGTGGCCTTTAT